>CAIGRR010268766.1:0-33605 GCA_903798365.1 Fraxinus sp. 1973-6204 | reverse complement strand
GTATTTCATTCCAACTGTAACTTTCATTTTAGACCCTATAAATATAAGGTTTTGATTCTCATAATAATACACACAGAAAAGTTTATTGGCTTTTATTCTCTCTTCTCTCTTTTATAACACATTTTTCAATAAAATAATATTTTCTATCACATCAATAACTTTTCATTATTTTTTAACCACATATTTCTTATCATATCACTATTTAAAATATTCTTTTTTTTTTCAATAATATCCATCAAACACATCCTTAGTACGATTTTTCTATGCCTGCTATACCTCGAGATAGACCATAGGCCTCATTCATGTCAGACTGTACCATGCATGTCTACATGGGGTGAATCAATCATTTTTAACTAAAATTTAAAAACTAAACTTCAAATTCTTGATCGGATTTAAGGGTAAACACGATTCGTTTTAGAGGATTTTTGAACTATTTTCAAACCAAATAATTTTAAGCTAAAAACCTAACCATTTCATTTTTCAAACATTTCTTTCTAACCAGTTTGATTTCAAACTACAATTTGAACTACATAAAAGTAATATTTTTCAAAGAAATAAAGAGTTAAAAACATATCAGTATGAAATCAAAGTATTAAACTTAAAAATTGAAACTTTTTAAATGTGAACGTTTAGAAGTATAAATTGAAGAGAGATGCTATAGGTACAGGGATTTAAATCCCTGTACCTGACCGACTACACACAGTCGGGGTGGGTGGGGAGGAGTTTTTGCAATATTTTAATAACGTGGGACTCACCTCATTGTGAGATAAAATTTAAAATTCTGTAATAATTCTGGCAATTATTTCCTGTACTTGAAGCTTTTTTCTAAATTGAATTCGTAAATTTGTTATATGTTTGAAAATTGAATATTCAAACATTTTAGTTTGATTTTGAATTAAAATGAACTCAAATTAATAATTTCGACGGTGGATTGACGGTTTTTTTCATCCCTAGTTGGATCTATACAAAAGTGGATTGGCTACACCTTTTGGTAAAGTGTGGAGCCCACATAGATAATCACCGTTAATCTTAATAACAAAACTGATATTTACGCCATTAAACAGCATTAATTAATAATAATAATTATATATTTATTAAAAAGAGACAGCTCCGAATATTTCTTCTGATCGGCGAATCAATTTGCAGGATCGTACAAGTGGAATATAGCCGGACCCACTGGGCCTCCACACCCCAAGATCTCGTTCTTTCCGCCGCTTTATGGGCCACCACGACAACCTGTCGGCCCACGCCTTTAGCTGGCCCACTGACAAACATCTTTTCGTGTTCCCACTTGATCAGTCCACGCGTCGATTTCGATTCACCTTATGAATATCGTACGTTGACCGTATTTCGGCGTCCATGTTTCATCAATTCAGGAATCTCTGTAATAGGGCTGGTAGCATCATTGTAGAGTCGGCTGAAAGTTTAATTTTTAGAAATTAATTTTACTTTATTTTGAATAAAATAAATTTCACAAATAAAAAAAAAAACACTACTTTGACGTTTTAAAACACGCTACTGATTAAACTTCTCGTTCGTGAATAAAAAAGAAAAAAACAACTCAACGAATTCAAACCATTTTTACATGTTCTCGTTTGACAGTAAAACGCGTAGTTGCTGGTCTACCTGAGAGTGGTAGCTAATAGGTGCACATCGTTAAGCCCTTGCTCGGTATAGCTAAAAATCAATTTTTAGTAAATTTTGATAAAAATAATGAAATATGTGGTTCACAAATTGATAAAAAATTGTATATCTCATATAGGCCCTGTTTGTTTCTGATTAACTTAAGTCAAAGTCAAATAATCAATATTAACATCCTTTATGGGTCTCGCAAAATTACAATCACATATTTCAAAAACTTTTATCAGAATCTATTTAAAATCTTTTTTTAATCCTCATCAAACGCCCAAATAATGTGTGATTGAAAATAAATTTTAAAAAATGAGATCAAACATGGACTAAATTTGATATCAACATGGTATAAATTATAAAAAAAATGAACCAAATTTGTGAATAAATAATAAATCTTCTTTGATATAAAAAAATACCCCTCCTTCCTAAAGGTCAAACGTGGATTGCAAGCCATCCGTTGTTCGCGTGGGCAAAAGTTTAGAGGTACTTATCATTAATGGAGTAAAGTGTAAGAAATTAAATTGGTGGCGAGGAGCACTGACCTTCACGCGCTGTCCGTAGACCCCACAAAGAATGGGTCTGCGCTCAGCCATTACCAACCAAAGAAAATAGAAATCCAACTAAGGTAAGAAAAATTGCAAATGTTCAAACTTCTAATTTTTAGTGGCAGAATTTAAGGAAGACTGCCGTTTAATGTTGAAATTAAAGAGTAATTCTTCTTTGAATATATCTCATTGGATTAGTCAATCATATGACCAGAAAATAATCCTTCAAATTTTCAACAAGTGATTCAATTTTTCCCCCTCGAAATGGACCATTTTTCTTTCGTACTTACCCACCATAGACTTGGGGAAAAAAAAGGGTGTTGACGTGCTAATGATGTATAGAAAATTTGGAAACTATTAGTAACATTTTAATATTGGAAAAAGGGTCGGTCCCTAATTTTGTAAGTAGGGAAGTGGAAGATCAAACAGTGTTAAGAATTGACGAAGCCTTTAAAGAAAATATAATGGACAAACAAGAAAACTATTTCGAAAGTGGAAATGTACAAAATTCAACAGAATTTTCGACAACTTTCGTCTAAAATGAGTTGCGTGCACGGAAAATGTAAGTTTAGAGATTTCAAAATCGTAATAATTAGAAAGAACTATTAATTTTCCTCTAAAATATCTAGTTCGTGTTTTATTAAATTTTTTGAGAATAGATTTTGTGGAAAAATGATATTTTCGAAGAATGTAATTAAAAGTAGAAAAAAAAATTAACAATTAAAAATAAAATTAAGAAAGAATAAATTTTAAAAAATTGGGGAGCGGATAGAGACTAAGAATGAAGGGAATCATATCATCATATTATTAAAAGTTTAACTGAGTGAAGGGGAAAAAAAAAAGGAAAGAAAAAAGAAAGGAATAAATGAAAGGTGCAGTTACAAGTTCCCCTAAAGTAGCACTCTATACATTGTAAAAAGCACAACAAACTGGATGGGTGATTTGTTTTTCTTTAATGCGGTGTCGTATTCTGATGTGACTTGAGAGGTCCCAAAGACAAGGAATCGCAGAGGCACATTTGCCGAAGTTTATTCATTAGTTAAAAAGTAAAATGATATCAAATTTTTTAAAAGTAAAATGATATCAATATTTTTTAATATATATATGTGTGTGTATGTGTATATATATATATATTTTCATTTCTTCGTGATCAAGTATTACACCATAATTCTCTACTAAACAAGAATATAAAGGAAGGGTTATGTTGGACCGGGATTTATCGCACATTTAAGTGCGTATTTGAATAATAATTGTGAGTTTCATAAAATGTATGGACACAATTGTATATTTGATCATTTACCAACTATGCATTTACACAATTTCTAGGCTCACCACTCACTTGTTAATGTCCCGTTCGATAGAGATTAAAATCCAATTAAAATTGAAAATATAATCGTTATTGAATCTCACTTGTCTAATAAAAGTCAACAATAACTGTTAGTTTTTCAATTTTAATCCGATTTTAATCTCTACCGAACATGTCCTCACTCATCTAACAAATGTCATCGACCCCAATTGTAGTGGACAACACACACCATTCTAACATACTTTAATGTATTCTGGCTTTTAGTGTTGAATCTCATTCGGTCCCTCTTGAAACACGGACCAAAGATACAAGGAAGTTGATTGATATAATTTCTTAAGGGATGCAATGTTGATCGACGTACGTGACAACACAGTATTTGCCTACGATTGTGACTATTGTTGAACTACAAATGTTAGCGTTATGTTCAAGTAATTTGTCAAACAAGAGCTATTTGTCAATGTGATTTTTTGATTTTGTTGCCCTTATTTTATTTGATGTAATGGACATTATTAAAGAAAAAATTCAAACTCAACACAACCTTAAATTAGATAATTTTGAATAATATGACTGACGAAAAAAGAAAAAAGTATATCTTATCTAGCCCTTGTTTGAGCATCATTCTTGGATCAAAATACATTTTTGAATAGTGTTTTATTGGAGGATATGTGATTTAAAAATAACGATTTTTTTTTTCTTAAGGTGAAATCATTTTACGGGGAGAATTTGGAATTGAAAGTGAAGTTTGAAAAAATGAATTTTTCCAAAATTGCAGCCAAACATAAGCTACTAAAAACACGCCTTCAATAATGATAGATTGAAAACTAAGGTGAATCTTTTTAAATGGACTATTTATACATAGAATGATAGAAAACAATAAACAAAACCAAAAGCAAAAGCAAAAAAAAAATAAAAGAGAGAAAAAAAAAAGCAAACAGCAGAACATCCGACTGATATACTCTTAAAATGGTCTCCCACTCCTGATTTCTGTCCCCTCTTTTCCCTTTCATTCTTAACACACAAACACGCGCCTATCAAACTATCTATTTCCTTTCGCTTCAACCTATACATAGACATAATTTATTCCCATATACTCGAAATATTTTGCAGCCTGTTGAGGTTGAATACATAGAGAAAAGGGTTTTGTTTTTGTGGAGAAAAATTCGGTGCATTGGAACTGTACAACTCTGCGTGATCCGATAATGGAAGATCAGTGTTTAGTGCTTGACGCTGCGTTCTTTTGAAGGAACAAGTCGACAACTTTTGCCTCCAACCAACGTCACAGGTACACACATGTATGCATATATTAGTGTTTGTGGGTTTTCTTTAGATTTCTCATTCTTTTACAAGACATACACAGATATACTACACACTTTTTAACTTAAAGCTACATGATCGTATGGGTTTATGATTATCTGAGTAAAAAAATTGTTTACTTTTCTTGAAGTATCAGCAGATGAAGAAATTTAGGAAAAACACAAGATTGGGTTTCATTTCTTGCTAAAGACAAAGACTAATCAAAAGAATATCTGGATTTAGTATTAGAGATTTGAAATCTGGGTTTTGATGATTTTGGAATGTTCATGTAAAACAAGAAGAAAAAAAAGAAGTCTCTTTTCTTTTAATTTTCTTGAGTGAATCTTTATTTCTTGAAGTGATGATGGCGGTGACTTCGGCCTGTAAAGACGGTGGCAAAATGGTGATGGATAATGGAAAGTACGTGAGGTATACTCCTGAGCAGGTTGAGGCTTTGGAAAGGGTGTACCATGAGTGTCCTAAACCGAGTTCACTGCGCCGGCAGCAGTTAATCCGGGAGTGCCCTATCCTTTCGAACATCGAGCCCAAGCAGATCAAAGTTTGGTTTCAGAACCGAAGGTATAAAATTATATTCCTGTTCGACTGCGTTGAACTTAATCATACTAGTTAGGTCTTATTTGCATTCGATTATGTTGAGCCTATCATACAGTAGCACTGACAGAGAGCCATGACATCTTGATTATAGTCTACTTCATCACACCGAAAACGGGCAATAGCGAGTAGCTTCATGTTGATAATAAAACACTCTTGAAAGATTTGTGTTTGCGTTATTTATAGTGATTTTACTTTAATTCCAATGACCATAATTTTAAGGATTACTTCATTAATTTTCGCGATTTATTAACAATTTTTTCTTTAATCCAGATGCCGGGAAAAACAAAGAAAAGAGTCATCACGGCTTCAAGCTGTGAATAGGAAGTTGACTGCAATGAATAAGCTATTGATGGAGGAGAATGATAGGTTGCAGAAGCAAGTTTCACACTTGGTATACGAGAATAGCTATTTCCGCCAACACACACAAAATGTAAAGAAAATTTCTTTCCCTTATAATTGCTGGAAAGTACACGTAATCATTTGTATAGACATCGTGGCTGGGAGGAGGAAGCATTTAATTTAATCTTTTTGGCTGTAGAGAAAATAACGGGAAGGGAAATAATAGACTCACGAGGCTTTTGTGAATTAGGAGAAATGTTAATAGTCATTTAAAGGCTACTCTTTGTTGCTTTCTTCCGGTAGATCTAGCCACAAACTGAACAGAGTGAAGAAAAATGATTCTTGCTTAATTTCAGAGCAAGAAACGTTTTTTTAATCTTAAAGTAAGAAAAGTAACATATCCAAATATGTTTTGAAACTTCAAACATTTTTTTAAAGCTTAGCCAAACTCTTGGCTTGAAATGGATATTCTTGTTTCCTTAACTTCTGCTGAATTGGTAATTTTTTGAACAATATCAGACATATTTGGTGCTAGACTGGCCAGAAGATTGGAATTTAAGCGCCTTAACGCTACTCAATGCTTGTTCTAGAAATTCTTGGTTTCGTTTTTTTGATAGGCTTGTTTTTCCTTTTGATGCAGGCAACCCTTGCCACCAGGGATAATAGTTGTGAATCGGTGGTCACAAGTGGTCAACAACACTTGACTTCTCAGCATCCCCCCAGGGATGCAAGTCCTGCAGGGTTAGTGGAAATGTTTCTTTTTCTTTACGTCTATTACTCTATTGTTCTGTAATTAACATACTGTAAATATATTTTTTCAGACTTTTGTCCATTGCAGAAGAGACCTTAACAGAGTTTCTATCAAAGGCCACTGGAACTGCTGTGGAGTGGGTCCAAATGCCTGGGATGAAGGTTATGACATTCTTTGGATTCAGTTTTTAAAAGTTCTATCGTTCATTATATCCATTTTTTTGAAGAAATTAAGAAGGGCAAGAAAAATCTTGACGAATCAAGAAAATGGCTTCGTTTATTGTTATGCGTATTAAAGGTGTAGGATTATATCCATTGGCACTTTGTTATACACCTTCCCCCTCATTAGACGAAAGTATGCACCATTACAATTTTTTTTTCTGCATTTAAGACTCAATTCTTATTCACCCAGCTGGAAGACGTAAAAGGAAAAAAGGGGAAGTTTCTCATATGTTCTTTGCTTCATTCTAATTGTAAATGGTTTTTAGTCTTCTTTCCAATTTCCGGGATTCAGTTTCTCCTACGTTCCATTTGCTGAGAGACAAAGAGTTGTTTCTTATTTAAGATGATTTCTTCTAACCTGATATTTGGAGGTTTGCTTTGTATTTTTAATCATGTATTCCATCATCCTCAAATTGTTAGTTCTTTTGATGTGCAGCCTGGTCCGGATTCCATAGGAATCATTACTATTTCTCATTGTTGCACTGGCATAGCATCACGTGCGTGCGGCCTTGTGGCTCTAGAGCCTACAAGAGTAAGTTTGTCATAATATTAATTCAGTGAAATTTTCACGATTCTCGGATGTTATTTTCTAAATCGTTTGGTTTCATATTCATAAGGAAAAGTTATACAAGTTCTATCATTCCTTTAGTATTTTTGTTTCTGTTATATTAAGTTTACAGTATCAAAATAATATTAAGTTATGACATTTGATCCAGGTTGCTGAAATTCTAAAAGATCGACTCTCATGGTATCGTGATTGCCGAGCTGTTGATGTCCTCAATGTATTGTCTACTGGAAATGGTGGAACCATTGAATTGCTTTACATGCAGGTTGAATTTTATCTTTTTGTGGCAGTCATATGTTGTCCATTATCTTTGTCAACCTTTAACTAAGTGTTATTTCATTAATTGATGCAGCTCTATGCTCCTACTACTTTGGCACCAGCTCGTGACTTCTGGTTACTTCGCTATACGTCTGTTATGGAAGACGGTAGCCTCGTGGTAAGCATTTAATAACTGTTTAAGCACAACACAAAATAGAGGGAAAATCTCTAAATTTCATTTTTTTTTATTCAAGCATGATTAATATATGATATATATTTCTCCATATAGATATGTGAAAGGTCACTGAACAATACTCAGAATGGTCCTAGCATGCCACCAGTGCAGGATTTTGTGAGAGCGGAAATGCTACCAGGTGGATACTTAATAAGACCATGTGAAGGGGGTGGGTCCATTATTCATATAGTTGACCATATGGATTTAGAGGTATGCTAGCCAAACGTCTGATTATATTTGATGATCAGTTCCTTGAGTTCGATCCATTTAACACTTCTACATTTTGTATTTTCAGCCTTGGAGTGTACCTGAAGTGTTGCGTCCACTCTATGAGTCATCAACATTGCTTGCTCAGAGGACCACGTTAGCGGTAGGACTGTGTTTCTGTATTTGTCCCCAATAAGAACAATTCTCCCTTCATTTTCACGTTGCATATAACTTATTGGTAGAAGTTGTTTGTCCATAACTTGGAACGTTGTCCAATAATAATAAATGTGGAGTATTTTCGATCTATCTAGTGTCCGAAATGACTGAAATTTTTTATCCAGGCTTTGCGCCAGTTGAGGCAGATTTCCCAGGAAGTTTCTCAACCAAATGTCACCGGCTGGGGTAGAAGACCTGCCGCATTGCGAGCTCTTGGTCAAAGATTGAGCCGGTAAATGGAAAACCTTTTTTCGCTGAGCTTAGCCTTATACCTGTCTAGGGCGATTTTCCATTTTAGTGATATTATTACTTAGTTCTCGATAATTTCTGAACAAAAACCTACTCTATCCTACACACTGAAAGTTACTTATCTTATTGTGTAGAGGTTTTAATGAAGCTGTAAATGGGTTCACGGATGAGGCTTGGTCTATGATTGAAAGTGATGGCATCGATGATGTTGCTGTTCTTGTGAACTCGTCCCCTGGAAAATTGATGGGCCCAAATCTTGCTTATGCTAATGGATTTCCATCCATGAGCACTTCAGTGCTCTGTGCTAAGGCTTCCATGCTTTTACAAGTAAGAATTTTAATTTTGTACAAAATCTGCTTACCATCATGTGTTAATTATGAGATTAGCTCTGCAATTTCTGTCTATTGGCGTTAATGTTTTACTTTCTGTCAGTTGCTTTGTAGTGGATGAATAATGCCTTAATCAAACACATGTTAGCCTAATTGGAATATGACTTGACTGTGAAAATGCTGTGATTTATCAAGGCTAGTACATTGAATGTTTGCCATAATTTCTATTTGGAATAATCAGAAAATTATGTAATTCAAGTTGATGCATTACTTAAGTTTAACAGCTAATGAAGGAAGGGCTTTAAATTTATCCTCTTAGTCTTCAGCTAAATCTTGCACTGAGATCAACATTAATGGTCAATGCTTCAAAGACTTAATTGTTGAATTCTTCATTTAAAATTTAGGATGTTTGATATTCTTTTTGGTCATATATCATAACTTATTATTATTCTATTTCTGCTTTTGTCAAGAATGTTCCTCCTGCTATACTTATACGGTTTCTGAGGGAACACCGATCAGAGTGGGCTGACAATGGAATCGATGCCTATTTATCTGCTGCTTTTACGGCTGGTCCTTGTAGTTTACCTGTGGCTCGAGCTGGATATTTTGGTGGGCAGGCTATTCTTCCGTTGGCTCACACTATTGAGCACGAGGAGGCAAGTAACTTGGGTTTTACATAGTTGAATAGTTGTCAGCTGAATATCATTGTATGATATTTGACATCAACTGTGAGATCATCTGTTTGATGATGCTTTATTTTTTGTTCATTTAAAACAGTTCATGGAAGTGGTTCGGCTGGAAAATGTTAGTCATTTTCGAGAAGACACGATTATGCCCAGCGACATCTTCTTTGTGCAAGTAAGTTGTAGGCCTCTGAGTGAAAATTCATGCATCTAGGACTGATATATGCTGATAAGTCCATTTTTTGTCATTGTAATTCCAGTTGCAACCATGTGTTGTGTTGGACTGTGCTGCCTAATTATACTATACAATATTCCCTTTTCCAAATATTTCCACACGTTGATTTTTGTGTTCGGATTTTGTAATTATTAGCTCGGAGTTGGGAATTAAGGTTAAATCCAATAACACCATGCTAAAATTATGTTAGTTAACTTGATGTTTCATTAGCTTTGGAAAATAAAAAAGTAATATCTTACTGTATACACGGCGTTACCATACATGTATGTAGCAAATAATCATCGTAATATTGGTTGATCAGGTCTGCAGTGGAGTGGACGAAAATGCTGTTGGCAACTGCGCAGAATTAATATTTGCGCCAATTGATGCCTCTTTCTCTGATGATGCTCCCCTTCTTCCATCTGGTTTTCGCATAATTCCTCTTGATTCTAAAGCAGTAAGTGTTGTTTGGTACGCTATATAATTGGTTAACATTGAAGGAGTCTTGGCTGATATACTATCAAAATAAAAATAAAAATGTAGGATACCTCTAGTCCGAACCGTACACTGGACTTGGCATCGACTCTCGAAGTTGGACCGGCAGGAAACAGAGTATCTGGTGATTATTCTAGGCACTTAGGCAGTGCAAAATCAGTCATGACAATAGCATTTCAATTTGCATTTGAGATCCACCTTCAGGAAAATATAGCAGCTATGGCTAGACAATACATTCGCAGTATCATTTCATCTGTTCAGAGGGTGGCATTGGCACTCTCCCCGTCTAATCTTGGTCCTCAGGCTAGTTTGCGGCCACCACCCGGTACACCAGAAGCACAAACACTTACGCGGTGGATTTGCCAAAGCTATAGGTAGTTTATTTATCCTACCCACTATTCTCTCCTAACATTTAGGACACTGTGTCAATATTTGAAACTTGTATTATATTTTTATTTGTTTTAAATTGTGAGCTACCGTGTTTTTACTTTGTTCCAGCGAAGAAAGTTATATCTGTCTTAAAGAACTCTGTAGTCATAAATTCATTTTCCTCATCAACTTATCGTCGCGTTTCGCAGATTTTTCTTAGGTGTGGAGCTACTCAAACCCGGCAGCGAAGGAAGCGAGTCGATTGTGAAAGCACTTTGGCATCATTCTGATGCTGTGTTGTGCTGCTCATTGAAGGTAATGTTTGATTGTTTCTTTCCTTACAAATCTGGGCATTTGTACCGGATGATGAATAATATAAAAAATAAATAAATTACGTTTTATCTTTCTTATTATAAATTATATGCAAAATAGAATGTCCAAAAAGGGTTATTTTTACCTGCGACGTGCAAAAGCTCCGATGAATTTTGTGAACTAGTGTTCTTGTGTCTAGTAGCTATGGGTTCGATAAAATGTGATTGTTTTTGAGACCACGTATCATCATTCATAGATTTACAAATTCTTGAGGCTCATGGAATTATAAACATTTCTACGTTGCATGCAGGCATTACCGGTTTTCACATTTGCAAATCAGGTAGGACTCGATATGCTCGAGACTACCTTAGTGGCACTTCAAGACATTACGCTGGAGAAGATTTTCAACGACAATGGAAGAAAGGCACTCTTCGCCGAGCTTCCACAGATTATGCAGCAGGTATTATATTCTTCGAATCCTGGATCCATTCCTGTTTTAAATGCTCATTTCTTTAAACAACTCAAGTCATCGTCTCCTTTTATGCTTTTGGCAGGGCTTCGCCTGTCTTCAAGGTGGCATCGCAATGTCGAGTATGGGTCGACCAATCTCCTACGAGAGAGCAGTAGCGTGGAAAGTGTTGGACGAAGGCGAAAATGCTCACTGCCTATGCTTCATGTTCATCAATTGGTCTTTTGTCTGACCTTAAGCATCGTGTTAGAATTCGAGGAAAACTAAATTATTCATCACATTTGACCCCACTTCTATGAATTGGCCTGTACTCCCCAGAATTTGTCTTAGCATACAATTTTCTTTTTTATCCTCAACTCTTGAAGTCGATGAAAACGAGGCTTTTGAAAGTAGTTTGTCCCTATTAATTTTATAAAATGTTTTGAATTTGAAACTAGCTTTCTTTAGTAGCTTAAGTCACATAAATTGTCTTTAGTAGCTTAAGCCTTCGTTTGATTTTCATTATTATAGAATAAGAATGAAAAATGTAACTGTTATTGGGACCCACATAAGAGATAAAAATTCAAAATTGATGGCTTGATGTGATGGATAACGGTCATATTTTTCATTTTTATGGATGAAAAATGAGAAACAAACAGACGCTAAGTTGCATAAATTGTCTTTGGCCCATCTCCTTCGACGACTACCCCCAATTGCATCATTTAAAGCTTTTTAATAAAAATATAATTAAATTCACATGCAGGTGGTCCATTATTAATTATTTGGACTTGTAATTAAAAAATTGGGACCGTAGTGCACTTATTGCACTTGACAAAGAACACGAACCCTAGTGTACAAAAGATTGAGGACGACACACTACTCGATCTCTATGTCGAAATTAGGTTTGGTTAATTCACAAGTTAGATATTAACTGCACTTCATCCTTGAATCTCGAATCCATGAACAAATTTATCGCGTGCATGTGTATATTTATCCACTTTTTGTGATAGTGTGTATGGTAAAGTTTTTTTTCAAATATGTAAGCTACTCGATATCGTTTTTATTCACACATTTTGTAAGATTCACGAGTCACGATTTCTATCCACCTTTTATTTATAAATATCGTAAAACCCACACCTTAACTAATAATTATTAAATTAAAAGTTAACATATCAGATCCCATTAATTGTCTTAATAACTTCTATTCACAAGCACAGAGTGCATGAAATTCATAGAAAATAAAAATTCAGAGTACATGTTTGGTAGTATTGAATATGATCAGATGGTAGTTTACTAAATTTGAACCTTTTTTTTTTCTTCCTTAATAAAGTCCAATGCTCATGCCAAATAATCAAAACTTCATGGTATTAACAAAAACCTAGTTTGTTTATACATATGATTATACTAAATCCAACTCGAAAGACTTGACATAGAGAAAAGTTTGGAAAGTTAAAAGAAGAGATGAGGTGGAACTAGACCTAGCTCTTGTTTGGTTTAACTGAAAAAACTGATTAAAATCTAAATCAAAATCAACAATTAATTTTAATCACACATTTTATGGGATCTCATAACTTTTCAACCATACATTCCATCAACTTTATTTAAAAAAATCTAAAAATTTGATTTTTATCCAAAACAAACAGGAGCTAAATAAGATTACAGTATATTGAATTCTGGATTTTCCTTTGAATAACTTCAAGTTTTACGGAGAAATTTGACACGGTATTAGAACCTTTGATGTGTATCCCCATTTAAATTTCTCAAAGTTTTTCACTTGAATTGTGGGTATGAACCTCTTTCAACTGTATTGAGTTTCTCATCTTGGAGAGCATCAAATTGTTGATACGGATCATGAAAAAGCAACTCATAATTTTACCAAAAAATATCTTCAAATTTTTTTCCTTATAATAAGTAATTCTTGAACCAAATTTTAATCAGGGGTTGTTTGACAAAGCTTTTGGTAAATTTTTTAACAGATTTTGATAAAAGTTGATGAAATTTGTTGTTAAAAAGTTAACAAAAGTTATGGATCCCACGAAATGTGTGGTTAAAATTAATGGTCGACTTTGACCTCAATGTTTTAGCGACTTTTTAAATCATCCAAACAACTGAAAAAGCACTTAATGCACATATAATTTCCAAAATTCTCACCTTGATCAACTCAATCAAATCTGTTTTTTAAAGGTTCATATTAATCCCATTTCACATGTAGTGGTTTTATTAAAAACAAAACGAATCCAGTTAGGATGTTACAAAGCACGTTAAAGATTAGATATAAATATAAATAAATCATCGACTGCGTGAACAATTTAGAATTTAAAATTTCGTGTTTCAACACCATAAATTAACTTCGCATCTTCGAATTTTATCTATTACATAACGTCACCTAAAAGTGATAAGACTACAAATCTTGAATCAACCCTCATATTATTTCAGGTCATAATCAATCCTTGGAACACAACTAGAACTTCTAGTAATCATTTTTGATGAGGATAAATTATTTCTTCTCTTCTCACAACTTGTTTTGGCTATATTCCTCATAGCACATGTCAAGGAGAGTTTAGGGTTAAGTCTTGTGGTAGAATTGAATTCTTGACAGAAATTTCTGTGTGCGCTTACAGCTTCTTCAATGGTTATGATGGGTTCATGCTTTAATCTTTCTTTCACAGCTTCAGAACAAAGCCCACAAACCCATTTACCAGAATGTGAATTTCTGATGTTTGTAATGTATTCTTTTGTGCATTCTTCTTTGAGGCCACAGCATTCACATTCTGCAGCTTGAAGAAGTTCATCATCCAATTCAACAATGGTTTCCAATTCCTTGCCTAGTTTGTACATTTCACTTGTAACATCGGATACAGTCTTTCGCAGCAACTGGCCACTCTGCGAAACGATAGAAGAAGCAATTTTGTCAGTAACTCATTTATACCAATAACAAACCAAGTCTAATTTCTATAAATTTAAGGCCAGTTACATTTAAGGTCAGCCACGTATATGGTCCATTGCTATATTCACTGAAAACTTTAATCCATGTTCGGTTTGGCTAAAAAATCATATTTTTAGCGGATTTTAATAAAAGTTAATGAAACATGTGGTTGAAAAGTTGATAAAAGTTTCCGATCCAATGAAATGTGTCGTTAAAAAAAAATTTGAAGAAAAATGAGTTTGAAAACGAGAGCCAAATAGGGCTTAATGTATTACTAGAAACGCACTATCCGAATTAATTTTGGACTACATCTCTCTTTCTTTCCTCTCGCATTGAGATTGCATCACTATTTCAATCACGAACCTATTGAAATCTACATAAGGGGTGCCTGCGACCATAGTTCGACAAAACATGTCCTATATTCATATGACCAGGGACCGATCGCTGTAGCCACGTCCAGTCCCAGCCCACTGAATTTTTTTAGGTACAGATATATATGATCATCAACAAATATCCATGGTGGGATTTAAACCTAAGACCTCTTATTTAGCCTTAGGATTCCAACCTTATTGTTTTCTTAGTACTGTTTTACCATAAAGAGGATTAAGCAAGTAGGAGAAGAAGGATTCTTGAGTAGAACTATGCATACCATGTTTTCAGAAAGAGATGGATTTCTTCTTCAAATGCTCTAACTATGATATCTCGATCAAGAAGTTACGCTCGACAGTCGATTCCATATAAAGTATCGTATAAAATGCTGTATATATAGGATAACTGTGTGCTTATAGCTCATGTGAAAGAATCTAGGCTTTCAAGAAAATTGATGAACAAATTAATTAAAGAAACATAAGACTGTATGAATGCATTGCTTTCAGCATTTAATTAGTTTCTTTTCATGATGAGGATCAGCTTTATAGGTTAAGATATCTGTGTATTGAACAGATGAGGGTTGCTTTCTTGTATTTGCATTTAATGGTATATCAAATTGCATCGCTTTATACTGCAATTTGCAGCAGATATATAGTAACTTGTATTTCTATCGGTCAAGGAGTACAATGAAGAGTTAAAAGACTAAACTTTGTGTGTCCTATGCATTCTTCTAGTCATCATGTGCTTAGTGAAATGTCTATCGGTCTCATTGTCACTTTTGAACTCACTACTTGAAAATGATTTCATAAATTTATTATTGAACCCCAACTTTGGGACGTACATTGCTCCTAGATCCGTCCCTATTATAAGTCGTGGGTTCTTTGAAATATGTTAAAAAGTAGATAAAAATTAAAGGTCCTAAGGAAGACTACGACCAACTTATAAATAATTATAAGTTTTGCCAAACATATTTACATATATATGTAGACATAAGAATCATGTGAAGTATACCATGGTCATTTTCAGAAAATCCTAGTTGCTGGTTCAGATTAACTCAAGTATGTGTTGATCAACTTGTTCAAGTTGAATGAGAAATGATCACGATCCTAGTCAGTTTTAAGAATATGAATCTTGTAAGTAGAGATTAATTTCGCAAGAATCTTGTAAGATAGTTATCACACGAAACTCTTCGACATATTATAAAATTCTCGTTCTTGAAAGTCCTTACACTCAAGTACATAAAGCATACAGTACTTGTCTAAATGATTGAGTCCCTCAAGTAAAATCGATCAAAATTGTAGATTTGATTGAATTGAACAATCCTTTAAAGTTAAATTGGTTTTAACCACCGTCATTCCTTTTTTATTAGACAATTATAAAGGATGTCTTTTTGAAAAGAAAATATTAGAAATAAATATCATATTATTCGAGAAACGATAGTGTCATAATAAACGATTATCAACAAAGGTGCTTTCATAGTTTGACATCTTATAAACATCTAGAAATATGTGAAGTATAAAAATTTTAAAAATTGATATCATTTTTTGTCACAAGAGTTGAAGAAATATATGGTAATATTGATTCCTAGCATGTGATGAATTATGTTATTCAACATAATTAAAATGGAACTTTTGGTGAATTAAAATTTGTAGATTTATAATTGAATATATAGAGCATCTAAATAGAAATGAGCCCCTATTGCTAAAAATAGTTTTTTAGTAGATTTTGATAAAAGTTAATAAATTATATGATTGAAAGATTGATAAAAATTTTGATTTCATAAATTTGTGGTTAAAATTATTTTTTGACCTTAACATAAATTTTTATCAACTTTTTTTAGTTAAACCAAACAAGGAATTACTCTTTATGATCTAGTTAATTATATGTACATAAATGTTTACATAAGGGATTAAATAATGGCACAATCAACTTTTTCATTCAATCCTTTCACTTCATATCATTTTATGTAATTCCTTATTTACCATATTTTTATGTGGGAACAATACATAAATAAGGTATTAAATATCACTATTTTAAAAATAAGAAAACAAGATTCAAGTTTCAAAAATCAGGTTTTTTTTAAAAAATTTTGTTTTATGAAATAATAAATTATAAAATCAATTTATTATTAAATATTAAATTCTAATATAATATAATTAACCCTCCCCACCTCCACCACCCCTACCGCTCCGGTGACGATTCGGCGATCGGTCCGACGAGTGCTCCGATCTCGGCGACTAGTACGACAACTTTTCCGGTGATCCTTTCGCCGTCGCTTTATTCCGACGACTGCTCCAATTTCGACAATTGTTCAAACTCCAACAATATTCGAACAATTGATCTACCCACCCCATTCCTACCTTGCAAAAAAGTTTCAAAAATTAAAAATATTAAGTCACTGACGTGTCATCCGTGACTAATTGTGACCAAATTTGTATTAAGTGTGATTGTCTGTGTCATCCGTAACTAATTGTGACCAAATTTATATATGTGACTAATTGTTACCAAATTTGTATTCAGTGTGATTGTATGTGTCATCAGTGACTAATTGTAACCAAATTTGTATTCAGTGTGACTGTCTCTGACCAAATCAATCTTAATTGTGACACGGTATGTGATCAAGTCACAATTAACACAAAATTGGTCACAATGAGTCACAATCGATCACAATTAGCACATAATTGGTTACAACCAGTCACAATAAACACATATTTGGTCACAAATGGTCACCACAAACAAATCCGCTGACACCACGAACAAGCACCACAATCCATTACCAGTCATTACCACTATCACCTCCAATACACCACCACTACCACCTTCAGCTCAAAATTACAGTACGAAAAATGATGATGGAAAAGCGGACAAAATGTGTGACAACAAAGAAGCAATTAATGAGATGAGTTCCTGTAGAAGTAACTTTTGTGTTGGATTTATTCGATGAGAACAAGAAATTAAGCATAACAACATTGTAACAATAACAATTAATCCAAGAAACTGATTTCTTTAATATGAATAAGTAATCAAGCACTTTTGTGGATCCACGAATTGAACAGATTTTTGTTGAGGCTCACGTCAAGCAAAGGCAGGAGTTCATCGAGAGAATTCGGAGGTTGAAGAAGCATGATCCCAGCAGCCAGTTCGTCTTCCATATTTTTATTCAGAGGCTGAAGAACGCCGCTGTGACGATAAGGATCAGCAACGATGAGCAGTCGGTGCCGCCACATCACTGTGACCTACCATCGATCACAAGATCGGCATCACCACCACCAACACCAACTAGGCACCACCGCCACCAAAACCACCTCGACGTCACTGCCACCTTATCACCACTTGACCATTGCCACACCAACAACCACCACCCCCACCTCCACATCCAGCACACCACCACTATCTCTACCCACTGTGACCAACCATCCATCACAAGATCGGCAGCACCGCCACCAACACCAATCCACTGTTACCAAAACCATCCCAACGTCATTGCAAACCTTATCGCCACTTGACCATTGCCTCACCAACGACCACCACCTCCACCTCCACATCCAACACACCACCACCACCTCTACCTCCACATCCAACATACCACACCTCACCACCATTGCCAACCAATAATACAGTGTCACCACCATGACCACCTGCACCACCATACCGCATCACCACAATCACTACCACGTAGATTCGCGACTACACAATCGCGCTACCTGCACCAGCACTATCATACCACTAGCATTGGACCACCACCCATGCAAATCTTACACTGCCATCACCACTGCTACGCAGATCTGCAACACACCACCACACAAACATCGCATTATAATCGATTTCTTATCTCCACCGCAATGGCGGAAGAAGATTTCAACCACATCCGCCATCCCTACAGCGCCCCGCTATAGCCCTATCTCTACCACCAGCCACCAATTCCTCTCGGCACTCTCCCTTCTCCATTTCTGTTGACAAATTTTGCAGGCCGATCATGATGAATCCAAGGTCGATTCACCATTGATTGAGGCTAAAGTTGAGAGAGAGAGAGAGCAGGTGATTTAGGGATTTCAAAATCGGGGGTAGGGTAGGGTGTATATAAATTAATTTTTAGTTTTATAATATTAATCAATAATCCTATTTACTATGTGATTTTTGAATTGAAAATGTTATCCCTTATTTTTGAATTGTAATCTTGAAAAGAAGGGTTTTAGGTCATTTTCTCTTTTGTAATCAGCCCAATGGATCATGAGCCGGCTTGTTGGTCAGGAAAGACTATCGTTGTGGGTTCAACCGACAGGTATAAACCAATAGATGATGTTAATAGCACAAAAATAAAAAGAAAATAATAATTTTTATCAAGTCCTTGATTCACATTTTTACCAAAATGCATTTTCTTCTCTTTTCTTTTTAAATAACCACACATTTTTCAATACAATGATATTACATGCAAATTCAAATTTTTTTTAACTACACATTTTCTATCAATTTACTATTTCAAAATGCATTTTTAACCTTTTAATAGGGCTCAAAGAAGGTGTAAATTTTGTTTTTCGATATTTTAAAATATTTTTTGTCTTTATTTGGAGAGAAAAACTATCGGATACTATTTTCGAACATGTTAGTCTTTCCTCTCATTGCCCTACTAGTCAAATATTGATTCTACCAAGCATAATTTTTAAATTCAGATAGACTCGTTCGATCGAAAACCCTAAATCGAACCATGGTACGACCATAATTAGATCAATGCACAATTGAACCTTCATTGTCTCACTTGAACCTATCAAGTTTTTCTCAAACCCAGTTAACCAAATAGTTTAAACAAGTCGAATTTTTGCAAATTTTCAACAGATCTTTAGAAAATTCACGAAATGGAGAATGCACGGAGTTAGTCATTATCTTTAATTCTCGTCACTATCTTTAATTCTTATCATTATCTAGATTTGTCATTATCTAAAAGTCTAGTTATTATCCTGATTTTATTTACCACTTTAAATACGAGTTGTAAGTCTTATGTCAATTACTTGAATTTGAATTTTGATAAAGATTTTTGAGAAGTATCTCAAAATTATTCTCTATCTTGGTATTTGATATTTCAAATCAATAAGTTTGAATTTGGTGAGGTTTCGTTCTTTTCTATAAGCATTTGCTATGTCAAACTCCAAAAATTTGTAATTTCCTACTATATTGTGCAAAAGATTTGAAATTTTTTTCATGAACAAATGCAAAAAGAATAATATTACTTGTATATAAGCAGTTACATAATAATTTACATAAACATAAGATGTCAAAAAGACAACATGGAAGTTTTTTTTTTTTTTTGATTATAGAAAATTTGATATAATCATGTATTATCACATCATGTAAATGTAAATCTATCATGTACATGTAGTTATAACTAGAAATTTACACATTTGAGAGGCATGAAAACGTATTAAAGCCTTGATATAATATAATGATGTGATTATTGTTATAAAGTTACACATGATGTGACTTGACCCTACCTATATAACTTATTTGAAGGATAATTTGGAGACAAAACAGACAACTTTTAAATCCATCAAACAACTTGTGCATGTCATTAGTATATTTTATAATCTCCAAGTCGTGAATTTAGCCGTTAAAATTGGTAGACATATTGCTTTTAGAAAGCAATGGTAGAAATATTTCAATCGAGTTTGAAAGATGACAGGTGATCCCGTAACATATATAGATCTTATAACGAATATCTTCAATGATATCAAACAACAAAAAATGTTTTGTCCACGTTACTTTTTATAGAAAAGGAAAAAACTTCTAAATTCAATCAAATTTAGAGCCCGTTTGGTACCGATTAAAATTCAATTTAAATTGAAAATATAGTCTTTATAGGGTCCCACTCGTCTAATAAAAGTCAACAATAACGATTAGTTTTTCAATTTTAATCCGATTTTAATCTCTACCAAACGGGCTCGCTTACATAATTCGTCACACTAAGAAATCTAAAATCTTGTATTTCAAGAAAGAGCAATGAAAATTGTGCAAATCAGCAATCCTCTCGTAGTGTTGAATTATTGAATGTAACACTATTTTTACTAACTTTAGTTGTGAGAATTATTCTATCTCAAACATGTAACCATATCAAAAAGATTGCTTATGAGAATTGTGGTACATAATCATTCCATATACAAGTTGATAGCTTGATTGCGCATAGTATTTAGATTCCTACCCAACAATTGCACAAATCAATTAGAGCCACCAATTTCATCCGGATAAAGAAACTAATTTAGGCCGTGTTTGGTATAGAATAGAATTAATTTTTAGTAGATTTTCATAAAAAATTATGAAAAATGTGATTGTAAAGTTATTGATCCCATGAAATATGTAATTAAATTCAAATTTTAATTCATACCAAACGGGATTTTAGTGTCAAAAAATAAATAGATATAGCGTGAGAGAACTGCCCATCTTACTATGTTTCTTTCAAATCTTGGTTTTATACTTTATGTGGTCATTTATATCTATGGGTCTACTTGTTAGGTGAAAATTGAAAAACCAAAGGATTTTTTTCTACCTTTATTCAAGGAAAGAAGTCAAGAACACAAAGCTAGATTTCAAAAAAAAAAAAAAAAATCGTTAGAAAAATGGAAATATTTTCATATTCTTGTGGTATAAAGCCCCTGTTTGGATGAGATTAAAATCAATTTTTTAGTAAATTTTGATAAAAGTTGATGAGATATGTGGTTAAAATTAATTGTTGATTTTAACTTATATTAAAATATAAATTTTAATTCCGACCGGCTAATTCTTGTGATGGACCGCGACTGAAAGGGAAATCACGGCATTAAAGTCAATTAATGCTCACGACTTTTGTCTATATATATTAATTTTTTTAAAAATTCAACAATGTTTTGATAAGAATTTTGAGACGGGCAAGAGTTTTTACGATAAAATCCATTTATCCAATGAGACTACAAGTGTGGACTTCAAGCCAATTATTTTCTCTGTTTATTGTGTAAGAAATTTGAAAATTGTCTTCCTAATGGACTAATTATAATACAAAGTTTATATTTGGTTTAGTTTTAAAAAAATTAAAATAAAAAAATAAATTGATAAAGATTTAAGTTATGGGTTCCACAATTTTTAATCACATATTTTATTAATTTTTATCAAAATCTACTGAAATACTATCATTATGAATATCAATTCTCTTATCGTAAGTGGCGGAGTCAAAGTTTAAAATCATTGGGTACCCCAATTTAACAACGGAAAAATTTTCAAACAAAAAATGTATATTATTGAAAAATTATAGAATTTTTTCATAGTCTGGGACCCACTTGCGAAATCAAAGTTGCCTAACGACAAACATAAAAATGATTAATTATTTTATTTATTTCCTAGAATAAGACTACAAGATCATTAATACATGATATTATTTTTAATATATTTTCGAAGGTCCGTAGAAAGTTGTACCATAACCACATGCACCATAACATATGTAAGAAATCTTGCCCCCAGGACACATCTCTAAGTGGTAAAAGGGGAAGGTGAAAAAGCTCCAACTTTACTTGAGGCTGCCGCGTCAAGGGTTCGAATCCTGAAATATGGATTTGGCCCTTGGGTAAGTGCAAGTGTACAAGCAGCCTTCCATCCTATACCCTTGGAGACATAACATGCGATTTACCTCATTTATCAAGGCTCAGAACAGGGCAGGTGAGGGACCCTCAAGGTTGGGGTTCAACCTTCAATATGTAAGAAATCTTTTCCTAATTGTTTAAGACATACTATAAATTAAATTAAGCCTTATTTTTTATTTTTTTCTATGTAGTCACTTTCCATCACATATTCACACGATAAAATATTCTACATGTAAATTCAAAAAAAATTCCATATTTTTAACCACAAATTCTCTTAAAAATTATTATTTAAAATTCTATTTTCCCAAATTAATAGTTGTCAATCAGATGCTACATTCTAATTATACAAGACATGCCTCATTTTTTAAATTTTTAATTAAATATGAATATATTTTTGTGCTTAAAATAATATTTTGAACAGTGTTTTTTATAGAGAATATGTGATTAAAAAAATAAAAAAAAATGAATTTTATATATATATATATATATATAATATTTTTATTATTTGAATGTGTGTGAAAATGGGTACGAAAACGAAAGTAAAGAATTATTCAAACGTTGAATAATTTCCTCTCTCTCTCTCTCTCTCTCTGGACTTTTGTTAAACGCGCGTAATTTCTCTCTCTATATCTTTTTCCATTTCTGTACATATATGACCAAATCGGCAGATCCTTCACATTTTCTCTCCCTAAATTCCACCGTCTCTCTCAACATTATGGAGACGGCGGTTCAGATGGAGGAGTTAACTTCCGGTGCGAGCGGCCGCATAATTCCGCTATTCAGAAACCTCCGGCAGTCGATCATTTCCTATAATGCCTTCAGAGAATCTATCCTGTTAATCTACTCGTTTTTTGTATGGATCGTCCTAATACTCCCTCGCCGCCATCTCCGGTCGTCCTCAGCTACCGCCTCTCCACCTCAGTCCCCCAGGGCGGAGACTCGGAGAAAGTTTGGTCTTCGGAGAGATGAAGCGGATACGCTAAGGCGTAGGGCACTCGCGGAGGATATAGAGATTATGGTGGAGGGTATTGGTGACTGGAACAGCCGGTGCCAGTTGAATACGTTTCTGTTTTACGGTGCGCGACGGAATGCTCTGTTCTGCCGGTCGTGGTTACCGGTTTCCGGCGGATTAAAGTATGTTTCTTTAGTTCTGTATAATTAATTTAATGTTTGTAGGTGCATGAAATCGAGAACTTTGATTTTCCAGGGGTTAAATTTGATATTTTATTCCTTTGTACCGTATCAATTGCAGTTTCTTATTTATTTTATTTTTGTTTTTATCCCGGGGAAATACTATATATCTTTCCAGTTCGGTTTAGTCTTCGAATTAAAAGTACGGTCCTTGAGATTTGTTTGTACCCACAAACATGCATATATAAGTCTAAACATGTAAACTAAGAATATACTGGGGATTTTGTTGGAGGAAGGTGAGAATTCTTATTTTGTTGTAGCTGACCTTTTCAAGTACAAGTTTCTATGTTTCTTGTGTGATTTGGTGTTTCCGTTTCATGTTTATGGCTTTATGCATCGTATGTGTAAGCTTATTTGCAGTCATATTCTATCAGTTATGGCTCCTATTTGAAAGATGAGTGTGAGTGTTGGTTCTCAGTTTTAGTTAACACGTCTTGGGTATTGTCTAGCAATTTGTGAGGTCATTTGAATGTAGAAGATGTAACATGATATCTAAGCAATTCCACGAATTCTCTAGAATTAAAGGTTTTCTATAAAGTGATAATTACAAGTATAAAACAAAAAGTAGTTCTTAATATTCTTGTTTTTCTTCATATTTTTTTTATTCTTTTTTGACTGAGTTAACCATTTGATTGAGATATTAATGTTATCTGGAGAATCTGGAACTTTCAACTTTCAGTAATGACCAAGTTGTGGTCCGATTATCTGGACTCTTGAATACAATTTGTAGGGTTATCTGATTCTCAGCAATTTCCATGACCTTTCCATACTCACCTGCCCTCATTTTCATACTGTTTGGTGGATATAATATTCATACATTGGAAAGTACTGCATCCTCCTAATGTTTATTAACTTTATTTTGTAAAAGATGAAAGGTAAGGACTTGAGCAGCGTTACTGAACCAACACTGCTGATGACCATCTGATATATATAGATTGATTTTTGTGTAGACAATCATAACACAGAGTGCATGACGACTGATGAGTTTTAATTGGAAAGAGATATTATCCCCTAGTGTAAGCGAATAGAAAAGCCTGTAATACTGTAAAGGTGAATACAAATTGAATACTGATTGTAATGCTTATTCGTTTTGATGATTAAAAATTATTTTATATTCTGAATGTTGTTATATTGAATTATTGAGCTAGAAACTTTGGTCCTATCATTTGATATTTTTCTTGTGTATTTAGTACCAATTATCGGAATTCTTTTGTCAACCATTTTACAGTGAAAACCAATTACAAAAAAACCAATTATTGTAATGATTGTAACTGTCTTTCATTTAGTGAATTCTGGTTCTTGGATAAAATTCTGGAACACCTGGATTTGATCTTGAAGAAAGGAACAAGTGGCTAAGCTGTTACTAGTCTCTGTTCTTTTGTAGTATTCTGATTTAGAAGATGTGTAGTTCTTGATTTTAGCTGTTGCCTGCCGTTTGTTTTTGGCTTTTGAACTTCTCTTACAAAGGCCATTTTCCATTTCAGGGGTATTTTGATCATCATACACGGGCTTAACGAGCACAGGTTTTTTTTCTTATGTTAATTGCTTGTTTTCTTTTTGTTGTTAATTCCATGGAATGATCATTCATGAGTTGGTTGACATTTACAGTTCTTGCATTTTGTTTTCAGTGGACGCTACTGTAATTTTGCCAAGCAATTGATCTCCAACAACTTTGGGGTCTATGCAATGGACTGGATAGGTACAGTTTATGGATCCAAATTTCTAGTCGATGCTCTCATTCCATTTCACGTTTACCCTTGTTCTACACTCCTACGATGATGTTAGCAGTGTTCTAAAAAGCGTTGGTGAGGCGTGGAGGCCAAGCTTCAGGCTAAAAGCATTTTTTTTTATTTTAATGTTATTTTAGATTTTTAAATCAATCTAAAATTCATTTAATAATTAAGGAAAACAAGCGTAAAAGAAGCGTGTCCAGGCACCTCTTTTTAGAACACTGGATTTTAGTGTGATATCGTTTCCTTCGTTATATTTCTTCTATGGTGAAGTTATTCAAAATTGTTAGTTATCAGTTTTTAAACTTTATCCCTTTCCGTTGTGCTTTGATAGACTGATAAGTGATCTTGGTCCTGACTTGAAAAACCAAGTTTTCATGACGTTAGGAAATTATGCAAGTTTTAGTCAATTGTTATGATAGTTTCCATCTCAAAAAGTATATATATTCCGATGGCAGGTCATGGAGGAAGTGATGGATTGCATGGATATGTGCCTTCACTGGATCACGTCGTTGCAGACACGGTAATTTAGCTTCTTCTTCTTTTTTTATCTCCTGCATATTTGGCTTCATGGGCCATGATTTACGCTAATTTGGTCTACATTGTTGGAGTACCTCACTACCTTGCCTTTTTAATTAACAATGCGGGTATAAATAATCTTGATTTTAATATTGTGTATTTTACTGTTCTAACAGGGGGTTTTCCTGGAGAATATTAAATCGGAGAACCCAGGTGTACCGTGTTTTTTGTTTGGTCATTCGACTGGAGGAGCAGTGGTTTTGAAGGTAAGGCTTTCAACTGGGCGAAATACTAGTCTCAGATCTTTTTCTTCTTTTACGTCATTCTTTTCATCTTTGTGTTGCATTCTGCTATTTATAATTTTACAATTGAGCGTTGGAAATTATGAACAGGCTGCTTCGTATCCACTTATAGAAGAAATGCTGGAGGGAGTCGTATTGACTTCACCAGCATTGCGCGTTAAGCCAGCCCATCCTATTGTTGGTGTAAGACTTCAATTTATGCTGAATTTGAACCTATAAATTGTCTTTTGGTTTTCCTTATTAAGCATCTCAAATTCCATACCTGACTAGTTGCTCGATTGCCTCCTTATAATTTCAACCCAGAACCTCTTCCTTGCATGATAAATGTTTTATGCGCCTATTTATGCAGGCTGTGGCACCAATTTTCTCACTGGTGGCTCCGAGGTTCCAGTTTAAAGGTGCTAACAAGAAAGGCATTCCAGTTTCCAGGGATCCTGCAGCACTCTTGGCCAAGTACTCTGATCCATTGGTCTATACTGGACCCATAAGGGTCCGAACAGGCCATGAAATTTTGCGCATCTCATCTTACTTAACGCGCAATTTCAAGTCTATCACGGTCCCCTTTTTCGTCCTTCATGGAACAGCTGATAAAGTCACTGATCCATTGGCTTCTCAGGATTTGTATAATGAGGCAGCATCCAAGTTTAAGGACATAAAACTCTATGAAGGGTTCTTGCATGACCTCCTGTTCGAGCCTGAGCGAGAAGATATAGCTCAGGATATCATCGATTGGATGGAGAAGCGATTAAGTATCGCATGATCTAGAACATGCCAGTAGTTATTGGTAAAGTAAAATCTGAAAAATGGATTAATTTATTTGATCATAGAACTTTCAAGGTGGTGGGTAATATTTATGATTTATAGCTCTGGATTTAGTCCTTAGGCATTCACTAGAAACTGCTTTAGTGTGGACTAGGAACCTTAAATGTATTATATTTCGTAGCAAAAACGACATGGTTCTATAATATTAAATGCTTGTGGAGATTCTCTTGCTGTTGAGGTAATTTGTGTGTAATAGGTTCCGCCTAAACAACTAGAACATTAATATTTGAATAATTCTATTTGTACCGAATGGGGGTTACCGAAAATGTGTCACCCTTTCAAATGCAAGTGGGGCCCATGTGAATAAAAAAACTCCCAAATGTGGGTTCCCACGCCCTATTGTGAGTGTAGGTAAAAAAAATATGTACATGTAGCATTGTCCTTAATATTTTACATGGTTTGAGATAAAAATTTCTTAAGCCAAGTGGTATTTGACTGTGGAATGAGAGAGTAATTTATATTGGGGAGAAGTGTAATTTGTGACACAACTTGGTGGTAAGAAAGCCACAGTATACCCAAAAAAAAGTGCCCAAAATAACATATTTTAGTCACGTATATAGATAATAATAAAAATAAAGAATTTTTGATAATACAAATAAAGTATAAATGTTACATGGATTACCTGTTTGTCGTGACATTACTAAAGTTCATAAGCATCGTGAATTTCTCCTCATACTTGCTCAATGAAGATCCTTGGAAATATTCCAATGCCTCTGAAAATCGTTTAAATTGAAGTGACAAAATTTCAATCGACTATCTATAATTATTATACTAAACCCAAAAAGTCCGCTCCAACTTCTTCATATAAAGTATCAATTCTTTTAGCTCCAAAAACTTTTTTATGTTGGTATATACATTCTTGGATGTGTCATATGCACAATAGATATTGGCATTAGAGAGAGCATTTCCAATTGCTTGAATAAGAGCCAACTCCCTATCCAATATGCCATTCGATATAGGTTTGTTATCTGAATTTCACATTAACTTTTGCATTTGGATTTTCATGCCTTCTTGATCAATCTATGCCTCTCACATTCATTATAAATAATTTTTATAGTGCTAACATTCTTTAGATTTCGTTCTCTCAAAGTCATCAATATGTTCCTTGATTTTACTAAACTTTTTGACATGACTATTATAATCGTGTCATCTTCACTTATTAATCTTGTCACATAAGATTTGTCTTTTCAAATGCTGCGTTGGACAATGATTGTGCATTCCATATGGTACCTTTACCATCAAATCTTCCTCACTCATCAACCTTACACCATTTAGATCAATGGACACTCACATTTACATGTTCTAATAGATCTCTTGCGATTCAATTCATGGTTAGAAAGACGTTTACGTTTAATATATTTTTCACTACACTCACATTTCTAGGCTTGCATTCGTGCTCACCATGCTTAGAATGTTTCACAACAATAACCAAACCAATCTCCTTCCCAAAAGTTTGAACTCAACTAGATGATGAATCTCAACTACAAAATACCTACATAGTCAAATGTAAAACAAAATCAGTTAAAAGAATTTGGACTAATAGTTGGAGGTTAATGATAAATTTAATCTTCGTTTCATTTGAACACGATCCTTCATAAAATTTTGCCTATGATCGAATATATTCAATTCATCCTCATCTCCCTTGCATTTAAAACAAACAGAGACGTATAAATATGCACATTTTCTTTAGAAAAATTAAATCACGTACTCTATCTGTCTCATTTATATAGGCTTACTTTCCTTATTTTATTGTCTCAATTATATGGTCTTTTTTCTTTATTAAGAATATTTTATTTTATTCATTTACTAATATACCATTATTTCTTTACTGCTTTCAATAATAATTTATTGCTAGTTATTGATAATTAAATGAAGGTAAACTAGGAAAGTTTTTGGCAAAAATTGCTTTTCCAATAACATTAAATAAGATTTCTTAATCCGTGTGAAACAAAACGAGCCTATATAAATGGCACGGGCGAGTACAATTTAAAAAAAAAAACAAAGGAAATAATAAGTAAATCGTGTACTTTTCAACTACTAGTGTGACTATTGAAATCCACACTTTACAGAAATCAACCCATAGTGTGATTAGAAACAATCCAAATTAACTCAAAAATCAATAAGAAAAGTGATCCCATTATATCTCGTTTACAACCAGTAATTGAACTCCTTGTTAATACCGAACAATTAATAAGGAATTTTGATCATGAAACCACCCTATAGAGGTTCAGATGAAATTTATGTTCCAAGTGGCTAATATGATGGAGTCTGGAGCAGAAGACAGAGAGAATTTGCCATGCAAGATTGACAGTACAGAGTGAGAAAATTCATTAACAATTAAAATACGAAATAACTGCAAAAGTTAAAGCATCAAATACCTAAAAACTAAAGTCGTTTAACTTTTTTATTATCATTCACACGTGTACGATAAGATGTTTGTGCTTTTCGAGGGTAAGAAGGGTAGAGAAAATTCCCCTTAAAACATATTTTGAGGAAAAGCTCGATCAAAATCAATTTGAAATTCCTAGATTTATTTAAAACTTAAAAGTTTATATGCATATCAATTCTAGGCCAAATGAGACAATTGGAAATACACCCCAGCATAGTATTTCTCTTTTTCATCTGATATCGAAATTATTGAAACCTTCTTTTTGATACTCAACAAGCTTGACTTATAGCTAATCCCAATAGAATTTGACTACTCAACCATGTTCAATTTTCAATTCCATTTGGCCCATTAGATTCACAAGACATTCGTCCTACATCTATGTAGAAAAGAAGTTTTATCAAGAATACACAAGAAAAGCGAATTTCATTTCTCATAGCTAATCCTTCTCTAATTCTACTAGCATACTTGGTCGGCAACATAATCTCCTCAAACGGACTTCCTCCTAGCAAAGCAAAAGTTTACAATAGATGATGACACATAGAAACCATAAATTTGTGAATTTGACGTTAACGACAAAAGAGTACACACCTCTGTCTTATCATGGTCGTACTGAATCAAGAAAATACATCTGCAACCTCTTATGTCATGCAATTTTCTTTGAATCTCTAAAACATGAGCATCATAATACCTTGCTTGATCTTGTCTCTCCTGAAACCCGTCATAATGGAATACAAGTTAGGAATCCTATTTATATACTAAAAATTTGTTGTTTCTAAATTTATAAATGAACTGATAGTCGAGGTGAAATTTGCACTATTGGATGGAACACTGAATCTAACATGCCAATTCGTATTCATGGATCGTTTTCATCCATGGCCTGTTAAGCTAGTTTTATGGTCAATTAATCGAACTTTTTTGTTTTGGTCTTGTGAAGGCGAACTTGCTTCTTATTTGGGATCTCTATTTCCCCTTCTAGTCCTTTTTTATGATTCCTCGGCCAACCAATCCTCTCTTGATGGTATATATGAATTACGTGTTATCCACAATTGGTAGGGAAGTGGTACAGGGGAAGAATAAATGTATATAAATGAAAAGGGATTACCTGGAAGCACACAACAAGATCTCCAACCTTGACTTTCTGGCACTCTGAATTCTCTAAAGGGACAGAGCGTTCTCGCACAGAGTTCCGTACATTTACCCATTCGTCTTCCTCTGCTCCTAAACCGACATATCTTACAAGAAATTCCTACAATGAACTGACATCTGTCAAACTTGAGTTCATAAATAGACAAGAAATTTTTTCTGCATTTAATTTGGACTTTCAATTCCCTCTTTTACAAAATACAGCAGCAAAGCAGATTCCTTTGCAGTATTTCGCAAAATCTTATTATCACTACAAGCTAATTGATATTAATTGAATAAGATTCCCAAGCTAGCAACACTCAATGAACACCATCTAGAGAATGAGCAACATCCACCATCTACTTGCTATGATATGTTTGGCTAAGCTTAAAAAAAGATACTTTTATATCCAAATATGTTTGGATAACTGACTTCTTTTGCACTTTTAAGTGAAAAAAAAGTTGCTAATTTTCGGAAGTAACTCTTGCGTTACTTTCAAAAAGAGTAACTTGCTTATTTCCAACTTTGTCTAATAAAAAATTTATTTTTTGTTAAAACTTCAGTTATTTCCTTATAATTAAACCTTTTAAGCTTAGTTAACCATTCTCCATGGGATGAAAATACATGAGTTAAATAGTTACTTACAACTTCACCAGTACTTAGAAATCTGTGTGATAAAAATGTTTCAACATCATACCTGCAGAAGGAACATTCAAAAATGTTACGATTATTATTAATTGAAAATCTTGATGCCTACTTTTACTGGCAATAACCAGGTGGCATAGATAACATGGAGTAAGCAGCCAGTAATATATAGTGTTGGTTAACAAATGAAGTTAGGATCTTTGAATCTGTTTACACAACTTATCAACCTCCTCAATGATGAAAAATATTAAACTGAAGTGTTCGATGCCCATACTTCAATAACAATATGTTCTGAAGTTATCCCTCCTATAGTAGCAAATTTTCCGCTGCAAATAATGAGTACATGTGCATCATACATTAAAACTGAAAATTCGACTGCAAAGAAAGTTTTTATGCAAGTGCTCGCATTTTAAAGTTTAATTTTATTCAAGCATCCAACGCAAGAATCAATTTTTGGTGGGCAAAGGTTAGTTACTCTGACATCATTAAGAAATGTGCCTCATGTTTAACTACTGCAATATTTCAAATATTTTCCTCGTACTTAGAAAGCTCAAAGAATTTTTTCCTCATTTAACTGGAAAAAAAAAAAAGGAAATAGCAAACATGTAGGCATGAGGTGACGCTGAAAAGAGCTAAGTTTAAAAAAAAAATTGTGCATATTCAACAATAATGACCTCCCTTTACATAAAAGACCTTTTGTGAGTACTAATATGGATTTACCATGCCCCATCTTTCGATGATAGCGCTTCAAATTCCAGCCTAGATAGATCTTGATCGTTCTCACCTGTGACCCAAACAATGTTAGTCGTGATCTTGTAATTTTTACATTACCTAATACTGCAAGGAATATTTTGAGATTTAGTAAATCTTCAGTCATTCAAAGCAATGGCATGAAAAACAGTAAGTATAATTAGCACACAACTTCTTTGCAACACATTATGCAGGTTGGAAAAATAATTTTGCCTATAAGGACTAGTCGTAATAGTCGTACAAAAATCAAGTAACATATTCATCGAGTGGGAGAAAGAGAGAAAGCCTTAAAGAATCCATCAACTAGATAGTTAGAAGTAACATATTCATTGAGTGGGAAAAGGTCGTGCCAATTAATAATTTATATACAACTCTCACTATAAAAGATACATGAAGTCTATTGATATATTGTAATCTTGTAACAAGGAAAAAATATATAGAGCCCCTGTTTGGTACATATTAAAATTTTCATTCTCATTTTCAATCACACATTCTTCAATAAAATAATATTTTTCATCTCATCAATAACTTTTTCTTCTTTTTCAACCACATATTCCTCACCACATCACTTCAAAAAAATGCATTATCTCATTTTAATATGCACCAATCACACTCTTAAATATAGAGATTGTGAAATTCCTCGTCCTCCACCTCATTGTAGTGCTCCTCATGGGCCTCATCAAAATAGTAAACTACTTGAGAAAAGAAAAATAGTCGATCCAAAATTTCATAATAACCTCCAAATATTTTTAATTTATTTTTATGTTTTTCTACACATCCACATCCACTTCCTCGATCATGTTTAATGTTACTAGCAACAAAAAGGTTCTTGTCAAATCTAATAATTATATTTCAACAACTTGCATAAAGTATCTTCTTTGCAATTATTAGGGTTTTGTTACCTTGTTTTTATTGTAATTAAGGCTTGTATCATTCTCGCAGGAGATCTAAACATATTTCTTCAGTTTGTTAAGGATTCCAAACTCAACGAATGCACAACTAAACACGAGGATTGCTTTTGTTTTGAGACTTAACCCAACACCTTACGACATGAGCTAATCATAACCATGCACCATCCATTTCCGCATTCCCAAGTGAACCCTTCTACTGGGAAAAGATCCATATAACAGAATTCAAAATGTACATGTAGAATTTAGGGTAAAGCTTTTTGCACCCGCTTTCAAAAAATAAGAACGGACCCCAATTGTGAAGGGTTGTCAAAATAAAGTTTTTAGGACCAACGTACAATCATTTTCATTGTATGAGATTTAGGGGAGACTGGAGAGTGAGCAGGATTGTTGAAAGTGAAATTTGGTGGGTGTAGGGTACTAGGGTTATGCGTATTGGAGTGGTTTTTGTAGAGTAGTTTAGTTCAATGATAGGTTAATGGGTGAATTTAAGATCATAATTGATATAATTGAAGGAGTAATGTTATTTAGCCCTTATTTGAACATATTAAATTTTTCATTTTTGTTCTTCTACTTCATTTCAAACACATACTTTTAAATAAAATAATATTTTTCTATCACATCCATAATTTTTCATTATTTTTCAACCACACATTATCCATCAATCTACTATATCAGAATACATTCTTTCAAAATAATGTGACTCAAACACACATTATCGCAATATTAAATTTCTTTTCAATCTAATTGCAGATAAATAGCATTATTTTAATTGACGAAGTAAATACAAGATTTTATTTGATACAAGAGTTGCTTTCCAGACAATGAAAACCAAGAAATTTTCTCATCCCGTAGAAGGTCGCATATGTAAAAGGTGATCAAAGACAAACTCGTATAAAAATACATACGATCAAACATGACAAGTTTTAAATCTCTACTCGCATTGAAAAGCAAATAAACAAAACATATCCTCAGTGTCAACAATCTCAACACTACACCAAAAAGCTCTTCGAATATGAAAAAAAAATTCAAACTGAACAACATTAGCCTAA
>CAIGRR010268646.1:3340-17566 GCA_903798365.1 Fraxinus sp. 1973-6204 | reverse complement strand
GGGGGGGGGGGGGGGGCCGTGCCCCCCAAGACCCCCCCCGGGTCTGCCAGTGAGGCCAACACGATACTTCTTGTTTCTGGTCTGATATGCTGCAAAATAGATGTGTAAATTTTGTCCGGCAAGCAGTGATCGACTTAACTATAATGGTGAAGTTACTTTAAGTTGGTAGAATGTTCGTCAAGTTTTTGGTAAGAATAACTCCTTTTTGCGATTTGGGCAAGCTTGCTTGCTCATGATGAATCTTTTGAATCGTGAAGATCAAGCTATATAGGCACCATTTAAAGGTTCGAAGCTATATCGACTCAACTATGACATCTTGTGTGCATGGTGGGATTCGAGCTCCTTCTTTGTTTCCTTTTTTTTTTTTTTTGAAAGTTGACTTTAAATGGCTCCCGCGCGAGTAGACTAGAACTTGTTACTCTGAAATGGAGCTCTTTATTCAACTTTTAACTCGATAATATTTTTTTTTTCCCAATTTTAACATATCCCATAATTGGCATTACTACAATTACATGAATTGTAAATTACAAATGACTCTTGAAACTCTTTCATTTTGAAAATTGCATGATAACCATTTCCTTGGTTATATGCTTTTCTTAGTGGAAGCATTATAACTAATCCTGCAAAGTTATTTTATTAGTTTTAATTCGCTAGCTATTTACATGCAATGTTTTGTGATAGCCTGAATTGTATTAGCTTCTAAAAATCTTTGCAATTATTTTTGTATTGAACTTTTGACATATAAGAGTCCGAATCAAACTCATTCAAAACTTAAATGCTATCGAAGTTCCATCTTCAAATGAATAGACCCCGATCTTAATATCTTCAACAATCCTATTCAATTATATTTCTCAGTGTTTTAAAAAGCATGATTAAACGGTAAAAAAAATAAAATATATTTTCTTATTTTGATTATTTTAAAACTATTACATAAATAAAATAATGTAAACCAAACATCTAAAATCATAAATAATCTATTTCACACATTTTATGATTTTATCAAACAATTAGGAAGTTAGAATAAAAAGAAAAGAAAACAACTAAAATAGCCTTTGAAACACTAACGCGTGTAATAAATCCAATGTTTATATTGTACCTGTTTCTAGGTTAAATTTTATTATACCTGCTACATTTATTCCCATAAATATTTTTTTGTATTTTGACAGGTTTTGTGTATGGATCCAATAAATGGATATTTTCAATGGCACCTCCAAATTTGTAGATTATTGGATACGATCATAAATGAAGTTTGACCTTTTGCTTTGCTCCATTAATATATTTCATCATGGACGTTGGCGTGATCACCACGTTCGATGGGCATTCTCGTACTTTCTCTGGCCTCTATCTTCCTAGAATTGAATGTCTTTACTTTATTTGTATTAATTTAATTAAATTACGTAAAAAGGAATTTATTTCAACATCTTTAAATTACAAAATTGAATGTGAATGTGTTGGAAATGTTTAAAAGGAAAACAATAGGATATTAAGTTGTTTTTGTTTATGAATGGTAATCCAACGACCCTTGATGATGTTTAAAAGTTGACATATTGAACATTAAGGGTGTGTTTGAATCACATTATTTTGTATGAATGTATTCTGGAATAGTAGATTGATGGGGAATGTGTGTTGAAAAAGAAGAAAAAGTTATTGATGTGATGAAAAATATTAATTTATTAAAGAATGTGTGGTTAAAATGAGTAGAAGAATGAAAATGAAAATCTTAATGTGTACCAAACAGGGGCTAAGTTCGAAATTAGTGTCGAGTTTTTTATCGTAGTCATCAATGATTGTGAAACAGATGATGAAAAATACCTCGAAGATCTATGCAATAAACACCGACCATTTCATTTTCGGTTCAAGAATTTTTCCCAAAAATTGTAAGTATTTTTTTGAAATTTTAGTTACCTAACTTAACCGTCGAAGTTAATTCTATTATTTCATACTTCCAAGGGCCGATCTAACTAACTCATGTCTACTTTTTATATTTTTCACCGCTTAAATTTACCGTATTGGATGAAAAATGTCTAACAGAATTCAAATACATCTCAACTTTTACTATATTTTTTATAATGTGCGTGTAGTTGATATATAAAATAACTGAATAATTTTGTATCATCATCAATTGGTGTTTCATTATAATGTTTCAATAATAACCTTGGCATCACCTTTCCACATATGCTTGCCATATTTATTATTGACACTTCAACTCATAAATCAAATCAAATAAAACTAAACCAAACAAATTCAATTATGGAGCAAACTTAACTTTTTATTTTTCACTTTAAGTAGCACTAAATAATAGCATGTGAATGTCTACTTCACCCCTTATTACCCACCCACTCCCCCAAAAACCCGGTCGGTCCAAGAAAGCCACAAATCTAGCAGCCAATCTTCATATTCTATACATTTTTTTATAATTCCCAAAGCAGTCCTTCTCATTCCGTTTACTTCACTTTCATCTTCACCGCTAATCACGCCCCACCCACTCCACCACCACGTTTCTCTCATAATGTCCAAAAGCCAACATTAACAATCACCACAGCATCACCATGTCCCTCCGCCACCTCCTCCTCTTCCTCCTCCCCACCGCCCTGTCTGTCTCTTACCCTTTCAGTAAGTCCCGTCACATATACTTGCTGTATCATTTACATTTTCCAGCTTAATTAACTAACTGGCATTCTTGTTTTTTTTTTCAGACTACACTTTACACATTGATTGTGGTGGCCTAGTCAACTCTACTGATGCGTTCAAGACCACGTGGGTATCCGACCGTTACTACTCCGGCGGCGCCACTTCTATCGTCTCTGAGCCCCTCCACTTCCTGCACGAGCAGGAGAAGACTCTTCGTTACTTCCCAATTTCTTCTGGCAAGAAGAATTGCTACACCATACCCGCTGGCGTCGGACGCTACTTCCTTCGAACGTTCATTGTTTATGACAATTTCGATGGCAAGTCCCACTCGCCTTCTTTTGACGTCTCTGTCGAGGGTACTTTAGTCTTTTCCTGGCGCTCCCCGTGGCCGGAATCTGTTTCTCGCTCCGGCGCTTACTCAGATCTCTTCTTTTACTTGAATGATTTTGAGGCGGATATATGTTTTTACAGCATTGCCACTGATTCGCCGATTGTCGGGTCCCTACAATTAACCCAAATTGACCCAAATGCATACCCTTTTGACTATACCAGAAATTCCAGCAATTACATATTGGTGAATTATGGCAGATTTTCATCCGGGTCGGATCAATGGGGCCCCGGATTCAGCAACGACACAGATTTTTTTGGCCGGTCTTGGCAATCCGGTGCTGAATTCCGAGTAGGATCCGTGGCTATTGCAACTGGGGCAAAAATCAATGCCATTTCTTCTATAAAAAATGTAGTAAACGTTGAAAGAAGTCCAAATTATTTTCCCGAAAAGCTGTATCAGACCGCGTTGACTGTGTCGGGGGATGGGGGTGGAGTGCTGGAGTATGAGTTGCCTGTGGATGCCAAGCTGGATTATTTGTTGTGGTTCCATTTTGCGGAGATTGATGTTAGTGTGAATAAGGCTGGGCAGAGGGTGTTCGATGTGTTTGTGAATGGGGAGAACGTGAATAGGGTAGACGTGTACAAGCAGGTCGGGGGATTCGCTGCATATGATTGGAGTTATGTAGTGAAGAATTTAAGCACTACTACTCTGACTGTGAGGCTAGAGGCAGTTGTGGGCGCGCCAATCATTTGTGGGCTCGAGAATTATGCAATCGTGCCAGTTGATCTCAAAACTTCTCCTGATCAGGGTAAGAAGAAATAAAAATATTTGATTGATCTTCAGAATTATGATCGCCTTGTTCTGGATTCAAATAGGGAAGAATTGCGTGTAAGAAAATGGAGGTTAGAAAATGGAGCATTTCTGAGAAGTTAAATGACAGAATTGGCTAGTGATTGTAAATCATCTCATTCCTGACTTAATTGTTTAGAAATTTGGAATGACCAAAAGGCATATATTTCAGCCATACTCTGTGATGGTATTCATAGTTAACTTATTTAGTAGAAGATGGGTTAGGGTATTTACGTGGAAATGGTCTTCTGGACTTCACTTCTAGTTTCAATGTAATTAAACTATCAACTTGCATATGATTACAGTACATTTCTAGTTTTTTAAGGTTAGAAGGGAATTTTGGAGATGAGGTTATTACCTTCATTAACTGATTATATATTCAAAGGGAACATGCTAATAAAATTTGAAACTTGTCACTAGATACAAGTAGTAAAGAGTTCTTTTGATAATTTGAGCTAAATTTCTGCAGTCATTGCCATGAGAGCACTGAAGGAGTCACTTCGCGTTCCCGACAGAATGGGTTGGAATGGAGATCCTTGTGCCCCTACTACATGGGATGCTTGGGAGGGAGTTACATGTCATTCCGTAAATAATGAAGCTGTCCTTGTGGTATCCCAAATGTAAGCATTTTTCTCTCTTAGAAGGTGTCCATAACCATAGGGATTAGAAAAATCTACGAGGCAATTTGTGGAAGAAATTGTGCAGTCATCTTCAACATAATATGATAATTTATAAGTACTTAATTCTTGGTATTTTGATGAGCTTCATTGTGAAATCCGAGGAAGAGCTAATGGTAGGGACCTTATTCAACTCTACTAATTAATCTATTTGAGAGAAAAGTAGAAAGAAGACAGAGATCTTCTCATCAAAAAGTATTTTCTGGCTAGAAATAAATTATTGTTTCATTAAGATTTCTCTTTCCTGCATCCACCTTTCTGGTTGCATTGTATAGGCTTGACAATAATTTATCTGAATGGTAGACCAGTTTCTAATTAAGAACTAAATTTGTTTAGAGTTTTTGGTTTCCTACATCTGAGCGTTATCATTTGATATGGGTTTGCTTAGCACTGCCAACTATTACTCATAATAATGACATTGACCTCTCGTTGGTTTCTATTTACTTTTTAAGTCATTGAACTCTACTTTCACCTATTATTTTGTATTATCATATCACCTATTATTTTGTAATATATATATTGAACTACCTAATTCCATTGCACATTTTATTTTATTTTATTTTTCAGAGATCTTGGTAGCCAAGGCTTGAAGGGCTATATTAGTGACCAAATAGGTCTCTTGACGAATTTGGTAAGCCTGTAAGTATCAAAAGTCAATTTTTTAAGCATCCGATGTTGTGTCTACTGATGCATAACTTGCTGCTCGAATAGAAATTATTTATCTCGCAGTACATTTTCAAATTACAATCCTGCTAATGAGCATGCAGAAAGAGGAATTAAGCCACATTGGACGTGTTTTCTGTAACTAGTTGGTTATGATAATCAAGTGATACTTTTATTGGCAGTGGCTATAGTTGGCATTCAATCTTCACCTTAAAAAAATATCAGCATTACATTCAGAGATTCTGTTTATCCAACAACGGACATTCATAGACTGCAATGGAAAAGGATTTACTGTCAATGAACCTTTATCAAGTTCAAAATAAGATTCTGTACGGTCCAAGTTTCTCAAACAATGATTCCTCAAAATTTCTGAGAAGTCACAAAGTGAAAAATGAGCTTGAATCTTTATGGTTCGATGTATTTAATTTTTTCCTGTCCCTTTTGAATCAATTTTATATCAACAACATCGGTTGGTGTGCAGGAACTTGAGTTCTAACTCTCTAGGAGGAGATCTGCCATCAGGGTTGGGCCAAAAGTCTCTTGTGAAGCTGTAAGATTATACTTCCAGTGTGCTCGTGTTTGACGCATTTTACTTTTTTTGATCTATTTAGTTATATAGATTCAAAACATTCCGAGCAGCAATATTTTATTCACTTTATTATTTCTTTCAAGTCATTTCTGAAAGTAGTTTGCATGATAGAAGCTCCAGAATAAGTTGTTTTGATTTTCAATCAAGTTGAAGATTTTGGTTCAGTTAGTAACTCTCTTACTCTTTTACAGAGGGTTTAGGCATATATGCTCGAAGGCAACAAACAATATGTTTAATCTAGACAAACTCAAGAAAAATATTTCAATTTTCTGTTTATCCAAATACAGTTATTTATGCTCATTGGTGCTACATATATGTTGTCTGTCTTCTCTATTCTCACTGCTAATTCTTCCGGCTTTGTTGATGCAGGGATTTATCTGATAATAAGTTTACTGGCGTTTTACCGGATAGTCTGACTTCTTCCACTTTGCAACTTGTGTAAGTAAATGGACTGACTGCAGAGGGGCTTCTGATCTTAGAGAAATATATAGTTGGCTTATGAATCATAAAACAGATAATTTTTGTCATCACATAGTATGAGTATTTTTAAATGTAGCCTTCTAACTGCCTTTGAATTTACTACTTCCAGCAATTGGTGAAAAGAATATAAACTTGAATGATTTGTTCATCATTGAACATTGTACACATCATTAAAATTGCTCAAAAACTCTTGTTTATGTTATCTAAATCGTGTTATTTTGATTAGGTTATTAAATGATAACTTATTGGAAGGCCAAGTCCCAGAGGAACTTTATTCGATTGGGGTGCACGGTGGTGCTATTGAGTATGTCATCACTTAATAATCTATTCTACTTAATTTCCTGTATTAATTTTTCCCTTCATTGTTTAATTCTAAGACCCATAACCTATGTTTCCTGTTGACTTCTGTATAATTTTTTATACCTATTGGCTTGTGTGATCTAGAGTGGCTATTTACTTTTATATTGTTGTAGTTACTGCAGCATCTAGATTTTTCAAAGTATAAACTGATAAAACCACTAGCACCAAGTATCTGAGAATCGGCATATGATAGAATTAGGTTATTTGTGGTATATGGATGTTGATGTTTGCCCAAACCGCATCGGTACCTAGTTGTGGGAGTCTCTTGCACTGTGGTGACAATGTACCTCCAAGAATTGTTGCCAAGTTTTCTTTTTCTTTTAAATCTAGAATATCAAGAATAGACTTCATTTAATTTCCTTCCAACTGTGTCTCTGTCCTTCTAGTCATGACATTCAGTTGCTTTGTTGAGCCTCTTTTTAGCTATTATTACTCTTCTAGGCACCATTTTTCTTCAATCACAACTCTCAGAAAAATTGGAAGGTGGAATTCTGTATAAATGAGAACTATTATGAGGCATGTATATCTCACTTTTGCAACATTTACCTGATTGCAAGGCTATTCAACATTATGGGTAGTGGGTACACAAATTTGAAATCGTAGTTGTAAATAATTAACCAATGAAACATTTTGCATATATCTTATTGGTGTTCAGGAAATTATTAAGCAGTAATATAACCTTAAAACGTGAAAGTTTAAATGGATACAAACTCCACTTTCTAATTGTGCAAAAGTCTCTACAGAGCAGGCTTATACATTAATTAGCCTCCTGTTGAAGAGTTTAAGTCTTTTGACCTTGGGAATGAGGATTTGGGTAATTTGTAGTGTGTAACTCGGATTACAGAATGAGAATCGTGTATGGAAGTGGATCTTATTGAGAGGCACATTAATAATTTCAAGTAAATATGGGTGAAAGGGCATGATATTCGTAAATTGAGGAAACTAATATTGGAAGGTTCCAAGGTATCATCTTTTCCTGCATTGCACTTTTGCTGTGTGGTTGGTTTTATATGATTTCTGTGTGGTTCGTGTACCTAGATTTATTCCCATGCTAACTTTCATCTGCACATTCAAGTATCTCATTTTTCATTCCAGGACCATAGCACCAAAGAGCTCTATATGGGGCTTTAGAAAAGACACATAGCCTTGAATGCAAATGTTGGTATATCAACTCGTGCATGAATACATGCGTGTGTGAACTCTATCAAGTTTGTGAATGCTTGCCTAGCAATCATTGTCTCACTCTTAGCACAATGAACTGTCATATGCTAGAATTTTTCTAGGGTAGGGGATGAAGGGGTATATCTGCCACACCATCAAGATATAATCACCATATATGTGCATAAAATAAACGATAGTTCTTTTTTTCTAATGTCAGCTTCAATTCTTGCTTCTTTGAAACTTATAGCAGGCTCTTTTACTTATCTAATATACTTTTGTTTCTTTCACAGCCTTTCTGGCAACAAAGGCTTGTGTGGTGTACCATCTTTGCCTGATTGTCCACTATTTTGGGGTAAAAATGGCTTATCTACTGGCGGCAAAGTTGCTATCGGTCTAGCCTGTCTATTTTTATTATCGCTGCTGCTGCTTGGGATGTACTATTGTTGTGTGTGGAGGCGGCGCAATGACTATGACTTTGGTCTACCTCATGAATTAATGTGTAAGTTCTTCTTTAACTAGTATCAGTGTACAACGATGCGTGGTTCATGTTTTATTTATCTCCTTAAATTCTTTGATACCTGCTGTGGCAGGTACATTCCACTCATACAGCTGTCTATTCTTGGTCCTCTTAACAAAATATTTGTGTTATGGACTTTAAAGTTGTTTTCTTGTTTACATTTGAAGTAATGGCTCATCTTTCAGCCTTTATATGCCACTTTTGGGGCAAGGCTTGCTCAGACCAAACGATCCATGCTGCAAGATTTTATTTCCTTCTCCTTTCCTCCATTTGTTCCTTCTGTTTGTGTACACCAAAACTTCTGTCCCAACATGCAAAATGACTTCACTTTTGTCGACACTGTTTGTGTAATTGCATGTACATAAGTCAGTTGATCAGCCTTAGTTTCATGTTAGGTTAAACCGGATGCATCAAATAAAGAATCAAATGTAACTTGCTATTTTTTGCAACTATACTCACATCACGTTGTAATTTTTCCTTTGCTTTCTATAATTATTATCTTGTCCAGCTCTTGCTGCAAAGAGAAACAGATATCACAGACAGAAATCCTTGATGACCCTTGAAATGGAGAGTCAACACGCCAAAGGATTTATTCCAACTTATAGTTCAAATTAATTAGCATTTTCTAGTTAAGGAGAAGAAAATTTTGATAGGGATCAGCTCACCAGGACGATGTAGATAAGAATGTTGACTGTGTTGATACGAAGTGCACAGAATACCGTGTTAAAGAGGAGCACCGCTGCTTGAGAGAAGATATGCCCTTGCTGGGAATTTGACTTTCTCCAATCAATTGTACGAGGATGATGGGGTTTTGGAAAACCTGTATATGTAGAGAAAAATGAACTCCGTGTAGAACAAAGGCAAATTCCCTCGTTGTATCACTGCCAGTTTTTTTTTCAATACTTTTAGATTAATTCGATTGAAGCTCATAATTCTGCTTGATATTCTAGCCTACCCAAATTGGGAATTGATCTGGTATCAATAGTGTCACCAGGTACTCGTATTTGGATTTATATCTAAACAGTTTTACAATTTCAGCCACTGTCTTCATACTTGGGGACGTCAACCAATTGCATTTTATTCTAGTTTTCTTGGTAAAAAGTGTTTCATTCTATTTTGTCCTTTGAGATGTTCAATCCTGATGTTAAAGACTGATGAAGTGCATGCTGTGTTAGAAAACGAACGTCGACAAGTAAATGCTAACATACAGAAGACACAAATCCGATCAACCAAAGTTGCTTAAGTTGGTCGCGTCACCCCAGTTATCTGGCTTATCAACCATGTGCACTCAAGCTCAAAGTAGACAATAGCAATTACATAAAACAGACAGGTATATCAATCTTGAGAGACCTTCTGAATATGCACTAAAGTCTCTCTTAAGAGTATACAGAATATCTTACTGATCGTTGTGATAGTGATAATGCCTTGGATCTATAAATGGGTTTCACTATTTCCATTTGAAGATCCGAGTTTTGACATAATATTTTGATGTTCTTACTTCCCACTACTTTGCATCTCAAATTCGAATTTTGTGCATTCTTCTCTTTAAAATCTTTTTTACGCTCTCTCTTTAGAGTTCGATTTCTTTTCGTGCTTGCACAACGCAAACAACATTGAGGCTCATTGTATCAAGGCATATTTGCATTCACATGTGCATCGCGAAGCTGGCGGTGACAAATATACCCGTCTTAAGAGAGCGACACTTTAACATGCTTTAAAGTTGATATTGCCAAGTTCAAGTTTCCGCAATATTCCAACTTCTTGTTCTTCTACTCATCTTCTCCCGTTATGTAGGAAAAATTTTCTAGTATATAATTCCATTCCATCTTTGATTTGGATATGGGCCTTTTGTTATCTTTGACTTGAAACGACTATATTTAGTTGAGACCGGTACTCTTTGAATCTGAATGTCTAAGTGTATGTTTAGTACGTAATACTAAACCCTGCAAGTAGGGGTGGCAACGAGCCAAAATTCGAAACTCGGGATCGGCTCGAGCAAAATGGGTTCAGACTTTTTTTTGCCCGAGCCAAGCTGATCAAAGGCTCAGAAAATTTTTTGAGGCAAGTTCGGGCCTCAACGGTCAGGTCTGATTTTTATTATCATTATCTATATAACACAAAGGCAGCATAGCTGCCTTTAAATAGGCGTTATATAGCTGCCTCTTTCCCCCCTTCCATTTCAAAATTTTTTTAAAAAAATTTACAGGGGTCACACGGGGCCGGCTTTGTTCTACCGAGCCTTGGGCCGGGCCGACTTAGTCTTTCATGGCTCGGCCCAAGCCGACGAGCCAAATTGACATCCCTACCTGCAAGAAACAAAAGTACTATAGGTATCTTATAGGAGAAAAGAACATAATTTTGATAGGATCAGCCAGCTAAGAGGATGTAGATAAGGACTTCAAATGTGTAGATACAAAGAGACATGGTACAATTGGAGAAATGGCTCCACTGCTTCGAGAAGATGTGACTAGAGAAGGGTTTTGGCTTTTTCCCATAAACTTGTATTAGAATGGGGTCTTGGAGGGGGGAAAAAAAACACATTTTTTTGTGGAATTCATTGTATCTATGTCTTATTCATGAATCAAGAAAACAAAAGCCAAATGCCCCCATTGTATCATATACCCAATTCATTGGGCGAAAACTCAAATCCCACGATATTCCATCGTCTTTAAGAATGTGTGGTCCCTTAATCTTGTACTCGTGTTATCTGTAGTTTAGTTTGATCCTTATCTCATATTTATCTTCAAAAAATTGTCTTGGGAGGGAGAATGGATTTGGTACGAAGTGACCACTTATGTTATACCAACCGATGACTTGAATTTTCGTAGTTTTTACAAACTTTAAAAGCAAAAATACACGTCAATAAGTGAAGTTGACGGTTAAGGGAATGAGGGTTCAAGTAGTTGGATCATATTTTTTGTGTATCTAAATAGACCCTATATATAGTTCATAAGAATGATGTGATTTGTTACTATATATATAAAAACAAGCAAATGATTCATTAAGCCAAACACCAAAATTTATTGGAAGATTTCCAGTCATTGTTTATTCCAGGGGATGGAGTAAATGAGCTGAAATATCTATAAATTAATCTATGAAACTTTGACAAACAGGACATAAACAGAAAGATGAAGTAAAGATGAAGAATTTAAGAGGAAAACAAAGACAAGGGACGAAATGTCATGCAATGATGCAAATGGTACGACAAGTCTGCTAATAGTGAATAAGGAATCTAATGGTTTTCCATTGAAAATTCAAAATTTGATACATGGAAAAATGAAAAGTTACATTAATTTTTGTATCAAACTTTGAATAAGAAAATTATGCAGGTAACATGCATGGCCCTCAAGTTCATGTTTTCCTTTGTCTCCGGCCCAAATGTCAAATAATTTTGACCAGTTCAAGGTATTGAAATTGTGGGATGGATACACCGAATCGTCACCATCACCGGTTATTTCTAAGGAACCGTGCTTGGCTACCAGAAGGAGATTCACAGGGGGTGGGATGGTTGGTTCACAGATACTCACAAATACAAGGGGGTGGGCTTTTTTTTTTTTCATTTTTTATTGCAGTGTGCCCCACCCTTGTTTGTATTGGTAAAACTTCTGTGAAGCACTATTCTGTACATATAGATCAATTCAATTCTAAGAGGGTCTCATAACACATCGGCCAACATATGTTTACTATTTATCTGGATCTTCAGACAAATACATTATTGGTGCTTAGTATAAAATAAGCACTGATACTCATTAAATTATCTATCCCTCTCTCTCTCTCTGATCTAAAATGATATGTTGAAGCCAAAAGCCGATTTTTTTTCTTAAAAGTCTTGACTTTAAATTTATGGAATTCGTGAACAATAAAGTGTAAAGTTCGAGGAGTTGGTAAATAGTTGCTTAAAAGTTGAAGCGCAACTAGTTAGTTATACTTGAATGTCATTCTAGCTTTATTTAGTAAAAACAAATCGAGGTTTATTGATTTAAACTCCTGGTTAGTAAATTTAATTATTAACTTAATACACACACACAATAAATACTTAAAATACATACAAAAAAAAAAGTCGTCAAAACGCTGCGTCCTATAACCATCAAACCTACTCATTCTTTTGTCTCCTTTCTAACGCACCCATGCAACCATGACAATTTGCAGAGAGAGAGATGGAGAGACTTTCACTTTCAATTTAGACCCTGTTTGGTTTAAATAAAAATCAGATTAGTGTATTATGATAAAAATTGATGAAATGTGGGGGTTGAAAAACTAAAAAATGTGGGACCAATAAATGTGTAATTGAAAATAAAGTTTAAAAAATGGGGACCATACAAGGACGTAGGGTGCATGTAAATGGATGAAAACGAGATTTGTATTCGACATTTATAAATTTTCTTGAACATTTAAATTTTGAAACGAGGAAATTTATGTGCGGGGTGGGACAGAGGGAGGACTTGGTCATAAGTACAGTTATTAAGATGATGACATTGTGCACCAAAAGAGACTCAACCTAACAAATCTCATAGGTCTTCTTGTGATATTTATTAATAAAACATTTATTACTTGCGTTGGATTTTGACTAGAAATTAGGAAACAAAAAACCAAGTTGACAATTCTCTTATGCAAACCCTAAGACGACTTTCATATGTTTAAAACAATACTAATGACTTCACAAACTATTAATGTAACATATTCTGTCCCTATAGAGTCATTATTTTCAACTACCACCCTGCAGCTCCACAGAATTAATATGCTTTTTGACTCAAAAATAAGAATAAATCAAATTTCAATTCGAAAGTTGTTGGAGCGGCTCCAATCGTGATATAAAATATACGTAAATTATGTCAGATTTTCCAAGTCGCCGAAAAACTCTCCATTGCAGAGACACAAATGAAGTATAAATAGCATTTCTCGACAGAAAATATAATACATCCACGAGAGGCAAAAAGTAGATTTCTCAATGAAACATAATTTGAATTTAAATCCATCGGAATGTAAATGAGAATGCAAAAACGAGTTTAGAGATACAATTTACTTTTGTTTTTAAACCACGATTGGATACGCTCTTATAGGTTAAAGATCTATAATACTATTATAATCTATAAGAGATTTTCTTGATTCCCTTTTGATTATTTTATAGAAGCTTGATTGTGTAATTATTTCACACTAGTTTCTTTTATAGTCATTTGTAACGTGCTACCGTTATTTCTTAATTTATTTATTTTTCGATAGATAAAAATATTTTTGTGCGTTTCTTTTTCAAAGAATGTTGATTTGAGCATGCAAATAATATTATATTACATGTTTGATGACATTTGAGCGAGATCAACAAAGCCACGTACACGTCTATATTACCACAAAAAAAATGGATTAATTATTTAATTTAACATTCTATTTACATGGTTAGTGAAAAGTCGACATCAATTTGCAACTGGGCCATGTGAAATTAAATTAAATTAAAAGTAGATTATCTGGGATTTGTGATAATTAAGCAATAGGACATTATATAATCATAGTATTTGTCGATATTTTTTTTTTAAAAAAAAGCAGGGTTTTGAATAATAACTACAAATGAATTTGTTTACACAAAATGATAAAAATAATTGCAGTTTAATTCTTAAAGCAAGCTCTCAAGCTTAACGTAATTAGCATTCATGTCAAAATTATCAAAATTTACCAATATTAAACTAGCTTAGAATAGAAAATAAATATTTGAATGTGAATACGTCATTGATAATGGCCTGTTTGATAGGCCCTTTTTTTCCGTGGAAAATGGAATTGAATTTCCGTTTCACTCTTACCATATTTGATGTCACTTTTTTTCTCCAAGAATTTGTTTTCCACACTTGCCACTTTTCTTGGCTTTCCTTGAATTTCAATTCCCATCTTTTAGGTGGGAATTGGTTTTCCATCTTCTTTTTTTTTTTTTTTTTTCCTTAAATTGACAATTTTCATATAAAACAAAGCCAAAGGAACACAA
>CAIGRR010268585.1:0-10130 GCA_903798365.1 Fraxinus sp. 1973-6204 | reverse complement strand
GGCTATGGGATTGTATGTGCTGATGGGGCTATGGGATTGTATGTGCTGATGTGGGAGAATTTAGTCCAATGAGATTGGAAGAGATATATGGGGGATAAGGTTTCTGTTTTCAGTTTCTGGTTTTCAAGTGGAACATAGCTACTTTTATAATTTTATTATTACTACTACTACTATTATTATTATTATTATTATTATTATTAATTTTTTTTTCTTTCACTTTTGGGGCTTTTGATGCATTCTTGGCCACATTTGCAGTTTAATCATAGATGAAAATTTAACTATAGCTCACATTTCGATTTCGAATCAAAAAAATTTGGGTTTATAGATTTTCTATCTTTATGATTTTTTTGGGCATTTAGATCTTGGACCTTTCATATTTGATATAAGGATCTTTACTCGTCAATTTTATCATCAAAGTGTTGCATGTCTTGCAAATGGTCTCTCTAAAACTTGTTAGGAAAAGTAACAAGAAAAAGATATATCATGTAATTCTTGCACCTCTACTTTTTTTCTAAGGCTATTTTTACTTTCGAGAAATTTTTGAAATCAACAAGTTGAATTTAAGGACTTGTTTGAAACCCTTTTTTTTTTTTCTTTCAAAATCTCATTTTTCAAAACCCATTTTCAAGTATATATTTTTTAATAAAAATAATTTTAAACGTAAATCCAATTTTTTTTTTTTAAACACACATTCTTTCAAAATCACTATTCTAACCAAAAAAAAAGGGACTCAAACAAGGGCTAAATTGTTTGGTTATTTTAGTCTATCTTATTTTGTTAAAAATTAAATTTTTAGTAGATTTTGATAAGTTGATAAAATGTATGAATTGAAAGCTTGATAAAAATTGTGAAGCATACAAAATGTGTAATTAAAATTAATTGTTGATATTTAACTTATTTTTTATCAACTTTTTTAGCTACATGTACCAAATGTTTTACCTAATAGACACGTGACGGCCCCCTATTGAGAGGGCGGCCCCCCTATTGAGAGGGCCGTCACGTGTCTATTAGGTAAAACATTATGTAAAANATAAAAATTGTGAAGCATACAAAATGTGTAATTAAAATTAATTGTTGATATTTAACTTATTTTTTATCAACTTTTTTAGCTACATGTACCAAATGTTTTACCTAATAGACACGTGACGGCCCCCTATTGAGAGGGCGGCCCCCCTATTGAGAGGGCCGTCACGTGTCTATTAGGTAAAACATTATGTAAAATTTTAGTTATAAATAGATAAATCCGAGGAATAAAGAGAATATAATTAAAAATTTAAACGATTTTGTTATCGGTACATCAAATTATACATAGAGGTATACACTCCTCTCACATGGGGTGAGACCCGCTTGAATAAAAAAATATTTTATACAAGTGGATCTCACTCCCATATGAGTGAGGTGTACATCATTATGTACAATTCTTGATGTATAAATAGCATTTTTCAAATTTAAAATGCAGCATAAAATTGTCCTTTTAAGCATAAAATCGTCCGATTTTCTTTGACATGTAATGGTCCAATTATTTTTCTTCATTTCAAAAGCCTCCCTCCAACATAAATGGGGTATGGGTTTCAACTGTAAGTTCATTCAAGCGTTCAAACTTACTCAATCTGTCTCTTTGAAACGTTTCTTGAAAATTCGCACATTGAAAACGCTTCCCAGCGTAAAACCATTCAACTCAAAGCTCTCAAATTTAATGAAAGATGGCCTGGTGTCTGAAGCCCAGAAACTGTTCTATGAAATGCCCCAAAGAAATATAGTCACATATAATGCTATGATAAGAGGATATTTTCAAAATGGGTTTTTTGAACAAGCTATGGATTTGTATATTCAAATGCCGGTTCGTGATATTTTCTCGTATAATACTATGATCTGTGGGTTAATGCAATATAGGGATGTCAAAGGGGCTGAAGAGATTTTTGACTGTATGGAGTGCAGAGATGTTGTCACTTGGAATTCCATGATTTCTGGATACATTGATAATGATTTGATGGATGATGCAGTGAGAATATTTAATGGGATGCCTATGAAAGATGTTGTTTCGTGGAATTTGGTTATTGCAGGACTGGTGAAGCTGAAGGAGTTCGGTAAGGCTGAGCAAATGTTTAGGGGAATGAGAACGCGGGATGTTGCATCCGGGACTATTATGATGAAGGGGTTTTTGGATGATGGTCGAATTGTAGAAGCAAGGGAATGTTTTGATAATATGCCTACAAAGGATGTTCAAGCTTGGAATACAATGATCAGTGGTTATGTGCAAACTGGATTTGTTGAGATTGCGGAAGTCTTGTTTCACAAGATGCCTGAAAAAGATGGGGACTCATGGAATGAAATGATAGGTGGGTTTGTAAGTGTTGGTAGGATAAATGATGCCATGAAGCTTTTCTATGAAATGCCTCAAAAATGCGAAAGATTATGGAATTTAATCTTGTTGGGATTGGTGAGGAATGGTTTGTTGAAAGAAGCTCATGCCCTGCTAGAGAAAAACTCATTTAGTAATATAGTGTCATTGACGAATGTGATGATTGGATACTTTAATAATGGAAATGTTGACAATGCCTTGAAAATTTTTGAACGGATGCCTGTTCGTGACACAACTGTATGGAATGCCACTATATTTGGATTGGGAGAAAATGATCATAGTGAGGACAGTATAAAATTGTTCATCAAAATGAAAGAAGATGGTATGTGCCAGGATGAAGCTACATTTACAAGTTTTCTTACCATATGTTCAAGCCTCTCGTCCTTAAACCTTGGGAAAGAAATTCATGCAGAAGTAATTAAGGTGGGGATTGATTGCTTTATCCCTGTTAGTAATGCATTGGTGACCATGTATTTTAGATGTGGAAATATGGACTCTGCATTACTTGAATTTTATTCCATGACTGGCCATGATGTTATTTCTTGGAATTCTGTAATATGTGGATTAGCTCACCATGGGCATGCTGAACAAGCTATAGATATGTTTGAGAAAATGAGATTATCAAATGTGAAGCCTAATCAAATAACTTTTGTAGGTGTCCTTTCTGCATGTGGCCATGCGGGCCTTGTTGAACATGGTAAATATTACTTTAATATTATGCAAAATGAGTATTTTCTTCACTCAACAACTGAGCACTATACTTGTATTGTTGATCTGTTGGGTAGATTTGGACTTATAAATGAGGCAATTAATATTTTGGATCAGATGGGAGTATTAGGACTAGAAGTTCCAGCAAGTGTTTGGGGAGCATTGTTTGGAGCATGTAGAATGCACAATAACTTCACTATAGGTGAGATTGCTGGGAATAAGATTCTGGAATTAGAGCCTTCTAACTCTGGTGTGTATATGATTCTAGCTGAAATATACTTGGCTAGTGGGAAGAAAGATGAGGCAGAAAAGATATGGGCTCGCATGAAAGAGAATGGTGTTAAAAAGCAGCCTGGCTGTAGTTGGATTGAGTCAAACAATGGTGGCCAACTATTTCTTGCAGGAGACAAAACACATCCTGAGTTTAAGTGCATCTCCCATGTTATAAGCTTGATATATATGGAGATGGAGATAGAACATTTGAAATCAGATTTTGCTTCGTTCTCTGAATCTATAGAAGGCATGTAGCTAATATTGAAGCAGCTATTGCTTGGACTTTTTGTCTGTGGAAAATGATCTATTTTCTGGAATACAGTAGAATGTGTATTGCTGAGTATCAGAATCTCTAAAGAGAAGTCATGGTCCAGCCATCACCAGGAAGTGGAAGTGTAATACAAAAGAAAAATTTTGATTGCAGAAGGCAATGGACCTCTTTTGGCCTAATGTAAATTGTGTGGCTAACAAAGGTAGTTGAATGACTCAATCTCATGATTATATTGTGGTTGACTACTAAATTCAAATAACAATTTAATCTCTTAGCCGGCCTATTGTGTCCAGCCCCATACAGGATCCAGCATAGGGACTGCTGATCACACACTTATAGAGGGGTAAGTTATGAGTAAGTTGGATGCTCTAATGGATGGATGGGTTTTCCAACCTGACTTCATTTATGAGGACAGGGAAGAAGAATGAAGCCTCCTTGATGGATCTCTCCAACGTTATCTCCCTGGAAAATAACCCGATTAACAGAATGCTGGAACCTTGTATAGTAGTGGCATCATTAGGCTGGATCAATTTTACAAAAACTTGCATAGATGCTGTTTTGGAGGGGATCTTACTTGCCAGACGGTTTGGGTTTTTAGATCCTTGGGTGGAAACAGACTCAATGTTGGCCGTTCATTACATCATTTGGGGTGGAGGACCATGGGCTATCCAGGATGTTTTCGGACACATCAGACACCACCTCTCTTTTGATCGATATTCAGTATCCCACATCTACTGAGAAGGGAACCGGGTTGCCGACTTACTTGCTTCTGAGGGTTGGGACCATCGCCATTACCAGATTATGGACCTCTTGAACTTTCTCGCCAGATACGTGCTGTAGTTCAGATAGACAGACATGACCTTCCTAACTTTAGGGGTCATTAGAGACTTTTACATGCTTTATCTTTGTGTGAGAAGTAAAACTCTCCCATTTATATCATCTCCCCAAATTTTGCACCCTTTTATTTTTGGAGGTGAGGTGTATGTCCCCTCCTTTTAATTCTTGTGAGTTCGATTTATTAAATGGTTGGGGAATCCTAACTTCCATTTCTTGGTGGAACCTAAAAACTCAATAATGTTGCATTGGTGCTTTGCTTAAAAAAAAATAAAAAAATCTAGCAATTTAATTAAACACTTTCCAACCAGCTGTTAAAGCTACAAATTTGCAAAAAGATTGAGTTCAGCTTGTTTTTCCGATTTCACAAAGTAATTGTTTCCTATTTTCTCACTGCTATTCATCTTGTTCCCAGTGGCTTTTGGTTTTACGGAACAGTTTCATTTTATATTTGTAAACAGAGAATGAGTAACCATTAAAACATACCAATCTATTTTGTGGGCTTTTTATTTATAATAAAAGCCCTACATGTATTTTCATAAAATTATCTTCTTCTTTATTATGGGGTACACTGGTGATGGATGAACTTGTTCAGTTTTGTCAATCTCTGTTTCGATACATCAGATAGAACCAAATATTGTGGCCTTAAATGAGGAAAGTTTCTTGGTCTTCTCTCCATATTTTAAGGATGAATAAAGACTCATTCGGTTTGGTTTGTTTGCAGTGACGATGTAACACTTGGACAGATTAAAAATTATGGCTCCATAAGCTGAAGCAACCATCACACAGGTAAAATGAAATAAATCCTCTTACATTGATTATTTAGCCCCTGTTTGAGCCAAATTATTGTAGAATGAGAATGAAAAATATAGCCGTTATTGGTGCCCACACAAGACATAGAAAATTTGAATTTAAATGTTGATGTGATGGATAACGGTTATATTTTTCATTTTAATGAGATAATAATGTAGATCAAACGAGCTCTTAGCCACCTAAAGGTCAAACTAACAAAAACCATCCATTTGGACTTCAGCTGCGACATTTTGTAAGATTTCGTACCGTTGGTCGCACAAATGAAAGGTTTGAACAAANATTTTTCATTTTAATGAGATAATAATGTAGATCAAACGAGCTCTTAAATATGAATTCAACCAATAGTACTTTGAAGCGTTTCAGTACAACACTAATCTTATTCAGTGAAAAATACAAATGCAACATTTCTAGGAAATATAAATCACTCAACTACAAAATTTTAGGCAAAGTTTAAATTTCAGCAACATATTTAATTGTAGGCATCAGGATTGGCTTGGAGATAAGCCTCAACAGCCTTGAAAATCCATGTGGCCTTTTCTTTACCTTCCTTGATTTTCTCCTCGGTAATCTGGGCTTCACCCTTGGTGTTGTAAATGCTCCTTTTCTTGCAGATAGATCCTCCATCAGTAGTCGGGACAATTTTGATATGGTAAGTGATTGACTCCAGAATGTCCATCAGAGCATCCCGTTCAATGATGCTGTAGCTGTATGTCAAATTTTCTTTGTCAATACTATCAACACGGTGCTTGACGCTCTTAAACTGGCTGCCTTCCCCAAAAGTGATAAGCTTGATGGTTCCAGCTCCACCATCTCCCTCAAGGATTTCAACACTTTTGAAAGCTTGAGGCAGGATCTTGGGGATGAGGTTGTCAGAGTCGAGGAGAAAGGCCTTGAACAACTTTCCGGCAGGGATTGATGAAGTGTTCTCCATATCATAAGTGATGGCACCCATGATGATTTCAAGTGTGGAATAATACGAAAATTGATGAGAGAATGAAAAAAGATTGATAAAACTGTTTGTTGGTGAGAAACGTGGGAAGCTGGATTGCTATTTATATTGTTAAATAGAAGAATAATAAGAGTGTACTGTGGACATGGCCTGATTATTATACATCGAGCACCCCATTACAGACCGGTTAGTTCAACAAATCGAGCACTCCATTATAGACCAGTTAGTTTAATTATATCTACACTTGTTATTCAAAGTTGTAGGACCTAATATTTGCAGTGTAAAGTCATAGAAAGTACAACGCGGACTTGCTATTTGACTTGCATGCTAAAATTTGCATGGTGACTGACTTTCTATTTACCGCTTACTTTTTTATGATAATAGAATTAGTGAATGGTCTATCGCATGTTTTCAACAATTAAATCGTGAAAACAAACTTACAATAACAGTTAGTTGTCTAATCAATCACTGTAGATTCGTTGTACGGATTCACACTACTCTTAAAAACTCTACGGTACTTCATTCTTGCAAATTATTGAAGCCCTACAGCTTTTTGTGGGGTGTGGGTGGGGGAGGGGTGGATGTGAAAGTGAAAGTAGTGTAAAATCTAGAATAATAAGACTTGTCTAAAATAGAATGCAGAATGATCGTGTTTTGAATATTGAGGATAAATATGTTGCAGGATATGGAGTAAATATAACAAACGCACAAGAACAAAAGACAATTTGTAAGAGGAAATGAAAATTCACTAAAATATGGAGAAAAAATACAAAGATATTGTATTTTCAATATTGTTTAACTTGTCTAAATCATAATAATGGACTAACTATATATAGAGAAAGTTTCAAACTCTAGAAATAAAATCATAAATGGAAGATAATGTTGAAAACGCGTCAAAAAATACAAAACAATAGAACCACCGCTCAATCGCCAAGCTGGCGGTGATTTCGCCGCTCGAGCGGTAGGCTGGTGCCAAGCGAGCACCAGCACACTTGTTTTGAGTGCTCTAGTGGGAGACGGGCACTCAAGGAGTGGGAATGCGTCGGAAATTCCTCCCTGGTCCATATCTTATTCTTTTCAAGTCCAAAAAATAAAAAAATAAAAAAAATCCAAACTCCCAAGTGAACACTCAAATTGAATTTCAATTAGAATTACCAAATAGACTTCGAGTAGGATTAGCAAATAGCATTTCAAATAAAATTTGGGTCACACCCTAATTTTAACAAATTCCACTTTGACATGAATTCCACTACAATGAACAAAATTTCAAAGATTCTCCACCTAGAGACAAACTCCACTACGAGAAATAGACTTAACTCTTCAACCAAAAATACCAAACAAAATTATCTATCAAAATTTCCAATTGGAAAAATTCTTTACATGTATCACAAGACTCATTTAAGGCAAAATAAATAACTAAGTATTAACTAAACTTTAAGCATTGTTCAACAGGATTACCTTGGACACTAAAATTGCTACAATTATCCTCATGAGCAACAAAAAATCACAAATGATTTAATAATCATCAAACATGACAGAAACTAGCCCCGTAACAGAATCATCACAATTAAACGTTTCAATAGAAGGATTTTGGCTAGAATTAATACATTCAACCATATTCAAAGCATAAACAATTAAATCAGTATCCCCAAACCTACGCATAATACTTCTCACGAGTCTATCTATAGTAATTGAATATGATGACGTCGTTGGTAATGGTGGCAAAGCGGAATTATCTATAACTTCTGAACTTGACTGAAATATATTCTTCAACATAGACTCCAAACTAAACTCCAATGTACTGAACCAAATTCAAAATCAACTCAAGTGCCTAAATTTTACCGGTTGATCTTCAAAGATTCTGTAGAACCATGCATGACATATAATTGGGACATTCTCTGTCCTTTCATCACAACATTGACACCTTTATTAACATTCACAATTCCACATTCACCGATGTATTTGTACCCTTTCAAGTCAAGAGTCCTCAAGAAGATAAGATTTCTCTTCATATCTAGAACATGTATCACAACATCAAGTGTTCTAACAATCACATCAAACATCTTAATTCTGACATTTCCAGTACCATATATCTTCAAAGGTGTATTGTTACCCATTACCACAATACATTTCGAAATTGTTTCATATGTAAAAAACAAATCCTGATTGGGACACATATGAAAGTACAATATGTATTAATAATTCAATCCTTGTCAGGTTTGGAGTCGCCGTCAGAAATAATCAAAAGTTCTCCATAATCGTGAAATTTTTTGCAATACTAGCTTCACTTAAAGTATCTAGTTGTTTTCCGTTCTGATTAGCTACAACAAATTTTTCTTTATTTTACAACTGACTCTTCGTCATGTATAATTGCTTCAATTTCAACCATAATGCAGCGGCGGTCTTCTCCTTCAAAATGTCCTGAAGAATATTATTCCAAAGATAAAGATAAATCTGTGATAGGGCATTTCGATTCCTACTTTGTTTCTTCTCTAGCGTCCAAGTTATGAGCATCTTGTTAAAACTCAACAACGCATCATCCAAATATATCGGAGTGATCATTGATCGCACCTTTACTTGCCACAACAAAAAATCTTGTGCTGCGATCCAAAAACGAAATATCATATTTTGTGGTTGCCATAACGAAATATCTAGCTGAGCACTTGACTTGATATGACCTCGCTCCGATACCAGTTTGTTGTAAATATTGAGGATAAATATATGGCACAATATGAAATAAATATAACAAACGCACAACAACAAAAGACCATTTGTAGAGGAAATAAAAATTTACTAAAATATAGAGAAATAATAAAATATATTTTGTTTTCTATATTGTTTAACTTGTCTAAATGACAATGAAGAGTTAACTATATAGGGAATGTTTCAAACCTTATAAATAGAGTTATAAATGGAAAAGAATGCTAAAAACGCGTCAAAACACGCAAAATGGGCATGGGTAGAACGAATCGCTGTTCGAGTAGCAAGCGGGCAGTGGCAGGCAGCGCCAAACAAGCGCCAACACTCCTGTTTTGAGCTCTCAACAGGGAGACGGGTGCTCAGTGAGCGAGAATGAGTAAAAAATTCCTCCCTGGTCCATATCTTGATCTCTTCAAGTGTAACACAAATTCCAAACTCCCAAATTAAATTTTAACTATGATTGTCAAATGGACTTTGAATATCATTTCCAAATAGCATTTGAAATAAAATTCGGTCACATCCTAATTTTAATAGATCAATTTCTAAGTTGAATATTAAACTAATTCACACATGAGTCTGTGTTACACTTTAAAAATAGCCATTATGCTTCCCAAATTTTCCAGCACTAGAAACACAAGATATCCATTGATTTGGTTTTTTCATAACTCCATTGTTCATTTTCATTATCCTTTATAACTTAAAAAAAGAAAATGTCATGGGTGCCATCACATATGATATGGAGATTACTTCTATAATCCCTGCGGCTAATATGTTAAGGCCACTGTCCTCGATGCTGACAACCTAATTCCCAAGAGCATGCCACAGTCTATCATTAGTCTCGACCCTTGACGGAAATGGAGGAGTAGGGACAGTCAAGCTTATTGGTTTTGGCAAAGGCAGCCAGTTTAAGAGCGTCAAGAATTGTGCTTATGGTCCTAACAAAGAAAACTGTAACCATAATTACAGAATTAACGTTGAAGGGGACGCTCTAATGGGAGTTCTCAAGTCGATCTTCCACAACAAGGACACATGCATCTGTTAGAACAAGAGTACTTACAACACCAAGGGAGATGTCGAAATTAGTGAGGACTAAATCAAGGAAAAGCGAGGGCCATGGCAATGTTCAAGGCTATGCTGCCTACCTCAAAGCCAACAACTAAATTTGTTCTGATGGACAAATTTATTAGAGTGTGTTTGATAGGCCATTATTTTCCATGGAA
>CAIGRR010268560.1:0-10265 GCA_903798365.1 Fraxinus sp. 1973-6204 | reverse complement strand
TTTGCATACATTGAATTAATGTTATACGACAACTAGTTATTTATATATTTTTGAATTGTGCTACGTTAATTTGTAAAAATTACGAATCAAATATCATTAGTTATATTCTTGTAATATTGCTGTAAATATTAAAAAAAATAATTGTGCTACGGAACTGAACCCGAACGGTTCCATAATTATATTTGAACACAACGGTTCCATTTATTAAATACCCGAAAACTTTGGAATCGAACATACCCAACCCGAATCGAACCGACCCGACCCACGGCCAACCCTAGTGAGAATTCTGCAATTACTATTCACAAGCAACGCTGAAAGATCATTAAGAACACAAAAGGCTCCAAAAGTAAAAACTGCAGAAACAGCTTGCCAACCCAAGTTTGGATTACACAAAAAGTCAAAAAAGTGCGAGTATACAGATTGTGAAATTAAACTCCAGTGGATAATTGTATAGTTATTATACCAATAGCATCTGTGGACACAAGTTGGCCTGCAAAAGGATAAAAATCACAACGATTACAATGTCTACAATACCACAGCCAGAGAAAAATCCCTGAGAACTGGAAAATCCTCATTTCTTGTCAAGCCCGGAAGTTCTGAAAGTTTATCATTATTCCAGCCACCTCAGTGTGTATCCTAAGATGCGCTGTTGCTGGTTGCTTTTGCCAAAGAAGTGAAACTGAACCTACAAACAACCCAGAAAAAAATCACAAACCAGCCAATCCAGGGCATTTTCTATAATTGGCAACAAAGTTCGAAGATTTAATATTATCAGTTCATCAACTTGTACGCACAAATACCTAATAAGAGGCTTCTGTGCTGGCACGTGTGTTGAACTAGATGCCACAGTAGTCGATGCAGTCAGCTCAAGAGGCTTTGTTAGGGGAAAAGGGAAAAAAATGAAGGAAATAGTCAGTTACTCCATCCTGATCCCATCAATCAATAACAGTGTCATAACAATCATTAACTGCATATATTGGGGATTTGCAACCATATTATACCATAATCATGTCATCTATTGATGAAGACAGGTAACAACAAAAATATGCATGGGCATATGTATATACATTCAAACTTACTAGAAGATGATGCAATGGATGCAATTGTTGGGATGTAAACCAGTATCATATTACGAGAAGCTCTTAACGAGTTCTTACCCAATTCCAATCAATGTTATGGCTCGATGAGAGACTTACGTGCACAAACTATAGACAACATTGCTAAAATTAAGCATATAACACTGTAAAATTGAGGTAAAATGAGCAAGTAGCACGACATTCTAAACCAAAAATGGAAAAACATCTCAGCTGCATAAAGTAAGCTGGCAGGACCTCAAGCTCTTCCACGTCCAAGCTTTGTTGGATCCTGGAGTAGGAACTGCTCCCGTCCTCTTCTGTTGATGCTCCTAGAGCTTGCTCAGTTGTGAAGAACTCTGATGGTTTAATCTCTTGGTCTTTGTCATTGTTTTGACCTTCACTCTTCATTTGGACACCTCCAAGCCCATCAAGCAAGTCCAAAGTACCTTGAAGAGTAATGTTTGGTTGCAAAGATTGTTCAATGACAAGCTTCTCCATCGTTGTTATACCTAATGACGAACCACAAGCAGCAGATGATGGCCTGGCTGGTGAAGTGCATTTAACAATTCCAGCAACTTCTGGTTCTGGATCATGCCCAGAAAGATTCTCAGGGCATATCACATTACTTAAGGTGTCAACAACATCAGCTTCAAATTGTCTCTTCGCAGTTGTTTCATCCACCACACCTGCATCGCTGCCAGACACAGCGGCGCTCGAGGAATCTGTCAAGCTAACCCCTCTATTCATTTCATCTTGCTTTCTCTTCTTTCTGCTCATAACAGCCTGTGGAGAGTGTGAAGGCCGGACTCCACCAGGGAAGACGAAATTAGGTATGTCTTTTTTTTTCACATGAGATATATGAATCCACATTGTCCGTTTCCAGAATGAATATGCATACACATTACGTTTAAAATCCTCAACTGTCAACCTTATATCAAATTGTAAACCTTCTCGAGGATTAGTTCCTTGTTTCTTCCGTAACCCCATAAAATAACTATAGTGAAAGGGTTTAGATTTGTCTGAAAATTCACCAGGGTGAGGATGGCACTGAAGTACACCACTTGTGTCCCTTTCAATCTGGTTTTATTTATTGAGGAAATGAAATTAAAAAAATGTTAAAAATAACAACTTAGGCTGAAATCAACAGCTCAATGAAATCATTTTTGGTTACCTTCAAAGTAAGCAGACGTATTCTGGATTCAACCCAGCCTTTCCAATTCCTCGAGTCTTCTTCAGTCTCTGATGCTATGTCCATCTGCAGATAATTTTTGTATGCTTCAAAGAAAGCAAAAGGCTCAAAAAGACTATCCCAGTTACTCTTGCTTGCTTCTATAGCCTACAATTTACAATAACCGAAGTTAATAAAGAGACATGAACAGAAGAGTAAATCTAACAAACAAATAAAGCACAACAGCATCAAATCATCGAAGTGACAGTAAAGAAGCGTTTATACAGGATATAATCATCTGATCAAGCACATTCAATAGCTGGAGGGCAAAACTAAAGCTCATCAAGAATAACAGCCAAGACAAGGAACTTGCTTCAAAAACATGCAGAAACCCTGAGATCACACCAGTGAGGAGTGAATCCTTCTCATAAGAGAAACTCAAAAACAAGGGAACCAGAATAGCAATCCTCAAAAGAAATATAAAAATTCAACAGACAGTTTAGAAAAAAGTGAGATCAGGATCATCTCTCGCAATTCATGTTACCCCTCGGGATACTTAGCATTGGAAACAATGAGGCAGGAAATTGCAACTGAGATCTCATATGCTTAGAGAGCTATTATTACCTCAAAAATTGTTTAAACTGGAGAAAGCAAAAAGGTTACCAATTGCTAGAGTGCCAACCTCCAGATTAGAACACATATGGGTGGTCATGATTACATGAAACCAGCAATGAATCCAGAAAGCAAGCCTCTCATGTTACTAATATTACATTTTTATTACGATCCAAAGAATAATCAACTACCTTTTCAAACTCTTCGGGCATGCAAGTTGAAAACAAAAAAAACATTGACTTGCACATTTTCATACCCGGTAATATAATGCATTATACAGCCAGCCCAATTGGGTTCCTTTTGGGTTCAGGGGCAAGAGAGGAGGAGAACCAAGATATAGCTATTCATCTTAAAAACTGAACCATATAAAGGGACGCACAAATTCACAAAATGAGGCAAAGCCAAACCTGAATATTAGTAAGAAAGCACACCAATACTTAAACAAACCCGATTCAAAGCTAGAGAAAAACCAAACAGCAACTTTGCAAAGTGTTGAAATTGAAGCATTCCACAAAAGCCTGCTTCAAATTTACCAAGACACAATGATTGATAAATAAAGTACCTCACAAATTTCATTTCCCCTTTGGAATTCTTCCATCATGACACGTAATGTACTTGTTGACACATTGTAGCTAGAGTTCATGCAAGGATAAGCAGGAGTTATAATGGGCATCAAGTGCAAACGGTCCTTGTAATTTCTTCTAGGATCCCAAAAAGGGAGCCCCAAAGATCCTTCTTGAATTGGACATAACATCACAGGATTTGGCCAGCGCCACAAATTATAGACCCTAAAAAACCGAGAAACCAACATGCTAGGTAGAGCATTTGGGTATAGCTGGCAAATGCGCGCAACAAGCAATGCCCAATTAATACCACCAAGGAAACCAGTAACCTGGCCATAAAAAGAAAATTCAGTGTCGAAAAGAGAACATTTCATTCCATCAAAACTTGCATATATTCACAATCGAAATGTAAGGAGTGTTAATCTCCCTCACGTTTGAATAAACTCCACGACACTTTGCCCATAATCTCATACATCTGAGAGTAGTCCGAAATGTCTGCAAGAGAACCGAACAGCTAGACAGTTAGCATCAGGTTTTTAAACAGATGCATTGATACATAATTGTATCATTTACAACCTGGATATTTGGTACCAAACGCAAAATTTGATCAGTCACTCTGCATCCATTGAGACTGCGAACAGTTTGCTCATCCACATTTTGCAGTATAGATTCTTGTGAAACATCCAAGTCCTGGAAATGTTAAAAAAATGTATACTTGATTCCAGTATCCACAGATTCATGAAAAATATCACTAATGCCAAAAAGTTGTATATAGAGGCACAACAGTATGTATAAGATGTGCCCCAATCACGTGATGAGCATAGATTATTGAGAGTGAAAGGATAATATACCTAGAAAATGCACCAAATAATGGGGGAAATACATATGGTTTCAGTGAAAAACAATACAACGGACCCCAGAAAAATTTCAGTAGTCCTTTAGAACACATATATGCATATCAATTAATCTTCGTCAAAGCTGTATACAAACTAACAAAAAACATATGACTAGAACCCAGCAACTAATCATATTATAAGCAACATTTTTAAATCATAGCTACATCTGCCAACAAGAAGTGAGTGAGACACATTGTATAATTAGAAGTGAGAGGCACCAACATGCAAAGTTGAAGTTGAAAAAGAAAAATCACAAGACGAGATTCATACTTCAGGAATGACCCAGAGAGCCACATTTGCATAAAGAAGATCTATAGAAACACCACTGAACTTGAACCTCATCACCGGAACATGAGCATCAGGCACAGGATGTAGCTCTTGTACTTCAGGCATCTCTGCCAGCATTCGGTGAAGTTCACCGAAAAAATCTTCCTGTATATGATATTCTTAAAGTTACTTTCTTCGACTCATCAACCATCGCATTCAAAAAGGTAAAGTTTCTAAGATATAAAAGGCAAGTGAACCTACATTCCGACTAGCATGTTTTGGTCCAACGCACAAGGTATCAATATCTGCACCAGGACCATGTACCTATTAAAAATATAAATTCAACCAACGATAAGAGTCCTCAACCATGTCTATAAAGATAATCTTCTCCAAAAACAGCAGATCAGCAACCTTTGAAAAAAAAATCAGAAATGATTATAATCACAATACCAAGACAAAATTTGTAACCCAAAATAGTTTTAGTTCTAAAATTTCCTTCCTGTACTCTATATTTATTCCATTTCATATGTACAGAACTAAGACATGTTAAAAGGAATGATTATTTTCCTTCAAGTGAATTAAACTCAAAAGTCCTGGTATGCTGCCATTTCACGCTGACCAATTACCAAACACGTTGAATACTTGATTTCGATCATACAACTATGTATAACTGTAAATAAAGAGGAAAACATATTTTAGTTTAGTTTAGTATCATGCTAAACACAGGTTTTAAAGAGGTTACCAGAATAATATCGAACTATCAAACCATGAAAATGAAAACAGCTTTTAAACGGACTCAACGTCATCTTAAACTATATGTACTATAACCAATTTATCATATGACTTGAAGAAAGAAACAGTCAGCAGAGTCTACTACAAGAGCAAACTAAAGGGCAAATCTTCTAAGTTCGTCCAGGAAAAATCTTTTTAACAAGTTCAAGAAAAAAGTGCCCAGTTTTATTTTTCCAACCTATTTAATCACAAGCTCATTTCACCATTTATCTGAACACAAATAAAGTCTATAAAAAAAAATTAAATGAAGAGTGAAGTAAACTGTGATTGAAAAAAATGTCATTTCTTGAATGTTTGTTGTTGATAAATTCTTCTACCTTCATGGTATTTCAGATTTAAAGACTACAAGGAACCCTCCGGCCAATGATAATTTTATCTCAAATTTACATGGTCATGGTCGTGAAATTAGTAATAGGACGTAGCCAATTTTCTGTAGATTAAGGTACATATCCAACCCAAAAAAAAGAGCAAGTCATAAAATAGCTTCTCAATTCACTGTTTTTTTCATTAATCACATTTTTTCCTTGAAATTTAATTTTGCAATCTGATAGAGCTACAATTTCTAGTCAGAAGAGTTTCTACAATCTTTTTAACAATTTTTTAAATTCAACTAATCTTTTGAGAAACTCCTAAAAAGAATTGCTCAAATAAGACGTTCAATTAACAGTCATGAAAATTCCTGACTCCATAACTAATCAAATGTTCAGGTGTCCACATGTTAGATAATGCCTAACTAATTCACATCTCCCTTTCCATTACCCTTGCACATCATATACTTCTCTAGTATTGAAAAAATAAATAAATCCAATACAATCATTTTCTAGTCTTTTTCATATCTAATATCACATTTTCTGATGTCTAACTATATGGTTCTATACAGAAAGGCATTAGAGCCCAACAAAGATTCAGAATGCTTTGCATATTAAGAAAAGGGCAAAGACATGCAATAAATGATGGCTCGACCCAAATAACATATAAACAGAGAATGCAAATGTTAATATCAAATTCAGCAAGCTTTCCACAACAAATTGCTGAAACGAAATGAAGAAAAAAGTTGGTTACTCAACATCCAGATGTCCTAATTAAACATAAACGTGCATATAAGAATCCATCAGGCATCTAAAACTAAATATGAACTAACTCTAATCAGTCATCTGTAGAGGAATATCATGATCATATCCAAATAGGACTCTGATCATTGTTGTAAAAAAACCTTTTGAGGATTAAACCCCGAATCCCATCTCACTTAAGGCTTTCATTCAACACCTCGAATCCTACCTCGCGCAAGGAATCCTACCTCATGTAAGGCTTTCATTGAAAACCTCAAAGCATCTTGAGTGCCATTTTTGAGGCTTGCATCTCAAGGCTAAACCTGAAGCCAACTAAGGTGTGCACCCATTACCAACATTAACATTTTGTGCCATTTTTTATAATTTACAGTGTTTTACAAACCTGAAGCCAACTAAAGTGTTCGCCCATTTTTCTTGCCTCTCAAGGGAAATTTATTACCAATGTTAACATTTGGGCTATTTTTTATAATACAGTGTTTTACAGGTATCTTATTTTATTTAAACTTTTCTGCCTATACATGGATGGAAAATGAGAAGGAGAAGACACCATTGCAAGTTGAGGATTATGAGAATAATAACGTAATCAAATATGTTTATGATTTTCTTATATATCCTACTAGCAGTGATGATATAGGAGGCTTTTCGGTGTTTCTAATTCTACTGGTAGTGTAGATGATATTTTCAATATGGGATTACTAATTTCAGAACTTATCATTTGCTACTTTATTGATCTATATATATATATATTTGCAGGTTAGACTTTTAGATTTAAATTGAAGATATATTAAGGCGTTTTATGGTTTATTGGAAATTATATGTTATAAGCATAATTTTGTATTTCTATATTCTTTTGAATTATTTTTTCATATTCAATTGAGGTTCATGCCTAGAGGGTACGCCTCGTCTCACATAGGTAAAACACCTTTGCACCTGATTGAACGTTAATCATGATATAACCAAAATGCAGCAGTGTTGGAAATTTAAGGGCAGTAATTTCCTGTTAAACTTCTTATGAATTACACAAAACCTATATAGGAAAGGCACATACTATTAAATAATCTTAAAAGATAAAAGTAACACATCAAGGATTTAGATAAAGAATTCACGTGCCACTTGACTATCCACATAATGCAAAGGCCATATTATGAAGGAATGAAGACCCATACAAGTAACAGAAATATTAGAAAAAAACAATTAAGTTAAATTGGATGAATTCATACACCGAGACGATATGAACCAAACGTGAAAATCTTTGCATTTGCCTCTTGGACTAGCTGCTCATTAAAACCTCTAGCACGGCTAATATTCTTCACCCATTTCTTCACAATCTGTTAATTGTTCAGAATTAATACTGTATAAATCAATTGCTTTAAAAAGAAAATTCCAAAGTTTGAAAATACAAGATGTGACCTGGTCCAATCTCCCAAGCACTTCCTCCCTTCTGATAGCTTCTTCATGACTTTCATACAATCCCGCGTCCACAAGGAACTGAAAACCCAATCACAAGTGAGTGAGATAGCAATTACCAAACACTACTACTTGATTATAAATTATTTGAACCTAGTTAATTCAGAAGTTTGGTAGGTTGAAAAACAAAAAATTATAGTTTTCTTCAAATACCACAGCTTAGCTCAAATGAATGTGATTGAACTTTTGAACCACGTGAAAAAGACTAGCATTTATTTCATTAAAAGGGAAAAAAAATTGATTGAAGAAACTGGCCTTTTGCCAATTCTCAACAAAATATTGAAGAGCTAGTTTAATTTTCGTAGCTTCCTTCTATGGTACACCAAAACAAGACCATTGTGGCTCTATATGAAGTCAGAACCCAAATGTTTATAGACTTATATAGCGTTTGAAATGTAACAAAAAATAATAATAATAATAAAACATAAGCGAACTAGAACTAACATTCAAGAAATTTTATATCACTGTCTTCAATAAACTGTAGTAATTTATTCTATGGGACTGGATTCAACGTATGTGAATGGTCCAGTTGTCATTTATGCAATTCAAATATATTTATGATATATAAAGTTCCTAAACGGCAATTGTTCATTCTACTCTAGGAAAGAATAACTTGCCATTCCCCCATCTCTTACAGATGGTACCACTAAAGTGCACAGTTGATCACATCTAATTCCAATTTCAAAATTGAAATTAAGGATTTCTTTTATTTTTTTTTTGAATACCAAGCCAAAATTAAAGTCCTATTTTTAAAGGCCATTTTTCCAACTTCAATTTGAATCTGAGATCCCATGGAAACAAGCATATGATAACAAAATCCCTGTTCTACCTTTGCAAGCTAGTTGTGATATACCCTAAATTTTTTTTCCAAACAAAACCTACCTCGACTTCATACAAAAGTTCAACAGAATTTGCATAAAGCTTGTCAGTAAATGTATAAAGAACCAACCTTTTCCAACTCCCGGGTCTTAATCACATCGGATTCAGTGGGCCCACCAGTTGAAATTGGCTCAGATAATCCAACGCGAGTAGCAATGGCGGAATTACTCAATCCAGGGCTACCCATAATCTCAACAGGTCAATATATATTTTTTTCACCAAGATTCCAAGAAAAAGTAAAAAATGAATAAACAAAAGATAGCTCTGGTCTTTATTTCATTCAAAAATAACAATGAACTCTCGAAAAACAAAAAAAAAACAATGATTAATAATTCAATAAACTGGAAAAAAAAAAAAAGGATTCACTCTTATTTTTTATTCAATTCGAGAGGGGGCTACATATGCCGAAATTACAACAAAACACAATCGGGAAATAAAACCCCCCAATTTCCTCAAGTATTTTAACAAAGCTCTCTCCTTCTCCCAGATTCAAAACCTAGAAATACATTAAACGCCGCCCCGATCTTTCTCTGTGGATTTCCATACAACGTCGTTTATTTCTTGAACGGTGTAGAGTCTTCTGTAAACAATCGGAACCCTAAGAATCAATCAAAACATAAAGTTAAAAATAATATACAAAAATACCCTGAGATGCATACCCATACACGTACATATATAATCATATAGAGAAAGAAGGTTTACTGATGGAGAGTGGGCTACTGAGAGATGAAGAAAGCCACCATTGGGACAAAATTGTGGCAATGAAGAAAGGAAAAAAAGAAGGAAAGGGAGATGAACGAAGAAGGGAAGCACTGAGAACGAGTGTCTTTATCTGTATTCGGGTCGGTGGACCCGACTCCAATTTCTTGTCGAGGAATTTGATAAAATAGCTTATCAATACTTAGAACCGAGTTAAATGTTTCATTAGCCACTCAACTTTGGGTTATGTCACGACTTACTCATCGAACTTTCAAAGTTATCTCGTTGGCCACTGAACTTCACTCCGTCCAACTCCATCACTCACCCATTTAAAACCGTTAGTAGACGCGCCTACATGGATAACGGAAAGTTGAGTTGGCAGTTAAATACGTCCAATTAATTTCTCACTCGCCAACTCGTTGCCAAATAAGCAAAGGCGCATCCAAACATGNCGAACTTTCAAAATTATCTCGTTGGCCACTGAACTTCACTCCGTCCAACTCCATCACTCACCCATTTAAAACCGTTAGTAGACGCGCCTACATGGATAACGGAAAGTTGAGTTGGCAGTTAAATACGTCCAATTAATTTCTCACTCGCCAACTCGTTGCCAAATAAGCAAAGGCGCATCCAAACATGCCACAAAGAATTTGGAAAACGCGATTCTAACGTAAATGCCAAACCCGATCTGTGACTTTCCCCATTTCCAACCCGTAAGGCGTGATCCATTTCCCCCAAATCCTCAAGAACCCTAAACTTCCAAAACTATCCAATCG
>CAIGRR010268496.1:0-12222 GCA_903798365.1 Fraxinus sp. 1973-6204 | reverse complement strand
ATTTGTGGCCCCTAAAAAATTAGGCTCAAGGCTTAAAATTATGAAATGATCTGATTTATTTAATTAATTTGTTAATTTATTTGGAAAAAATAAAATAATTTAATTAATTCAATAAAAAAATAAAATAATTTATTTAGTTTCAGTTTTTCGATTCTTGGTCTAGACCTGACCCAAATCCATCGGTTCTCGATTCGGGTACCCGTTCGAGTATTTTACTTATGAAAAACTGCTCGATTCGATTCGGTTAGATTCGGGTTCGGATTCGATTCGGTTAGAAAACTTTTGGACACCCTTACCAGCAACCCAACAAAGGGCTCTCTTTTTTCAAATGCCTTGTGAAACTTTTTTTGACTTCATGTCTTTGATCTCCTTATCCTAGGAAGAGGAGACTCATCGTCAACTTCAGTACTCAAACAATTGGGACAAGAACAAATATCCCAAAAATCATGGTCGAAATTATTAGTTCTGGTGTATTCCATTTGAGTCATAGGCATAAATAGGGATATCCTCTGTGAATGCAAACTAAGTTAGAAAGCAATGTGGTCGTTTTGAAGTCTAATCCCTTTTGAAATAGATTTCGATATATCCATTAAATTTCTTTCTGAAATAGTGTTGAGTGCATTGTATAGGGGTTGATTCTTTGGCTAATTTATGAGATTGTTCACGACTTGTAATCCAAGACTCGAGAATAAGTTTAACAAGTTCAGTTCATGGGATTTGTCTTGGAACATAAATACAACTAGGAACATGTTCACTAGTCATTTGAAGGAGTTAAGCATGTTTTGTCTCAAAATCTATATGATGATTTTGGATTTTGTAGATCATTTGACAGTAAAGAGTCGCACCATATGTAACTGAAGATGGCACGACATCTGAAGATATGGGCATGTTGAAGTTTAGGAACATGGCTACAAAGATAGTTCCTACATTTAGAGTGGTCTGCACAGTTCCTATGCATGCATGTTGATATTCTGCAAACCTTATGTCAGGTAATGCAATTCATGAAATTGTAGGAAGACATTTTCTTCTATGGAGAGTAAGAGCAAATCTTACAGCTCCAAAATGGAGGTGTGTATAGCCTTCTGACAACCAAATGTTTAGAAGATGGGATGAGATTTCCAAAGTGACAAATTGCTCTTGTTCTGTGGTAGGAAGGAGGTGTTGATCAGACTTTGTAGTTTGTACAAATTCTTTTACTTGAATTTTTTGGGGAGAAATTAGGCTTCGAACAAATTTAGAAGAAGATTGTTGTGGTTTTGAGTAGGCTAGATATGAGTTTACAAGAGAAAGATTGGTAAGAGTTATTTTATTGATTCGTCCAAGTGAGATATTATAATCCATCTTAGAAGAAGTAGATCTTCTAAAGGAAGATGAACATGAGGGAGATACCAATCTAAGTGAAAAAAAAAAAGGAATTTAATAGAATGTGAACGATTTCTATCATCTCCAATTAGTTGTGTAACCATAGTAAAAGATTAAAGACCAATTTATTCATTCGTAGAGGTTCGACAAGTGACTTTTTTAATTTTTATATATTTCATGCAAAAACTTAAATTATTAAAAATATATCGAGACAAACAAAGCCTTAATAGCCCACCAACCCACCCCTCACCCTCAAACAAACCTGCATAAAAAGCCTTCTTCAACCTCTGCTTTCACAAAGAAAAGCACCATTTCTAAGTATTTTTTACATACTTCAACGCCATTGATAATAAATCCAACCCCACCATTTTTACTGTTATTCACTATCACATTCCATCTTTCATTGGATAAACTCTCAATGGAATCTTTAAGCATTTTCAAGTTCTGGCGGAATATCACCGGAGATTCCTTCGGAAAAAACTCCAACGATGAAACCGATGACGAAGAATCGTTCTTAGATTTGGTTTTCACGTCGTCTGGTTGCACCAATAACGAAGAAACAAGAGAGGAGTTTCATTTCGTTGAATCCTCGAGAGATGTTTTCATGACCGAGAAAAATTTATCAATGGATTCTGATTCGAAGCTGTTATCGTCTCAGACTTCGTTATTGAAACCGGGGCCGATGTTTAAAGTCTTCAAGCTGGGGATTAGAAAGTCGGAGAAAAGTGAGTCTGGCGACGAGTTATTTGCGAGTCCATCAACTCGGTTCTCGAGATCATCCGAAAATGAACAGAGCAAACGCTTTACCGTGAAATGCAAATCGGAGGAATTTCCAGTAGCCCCATTTCTCACCAGAGACAACAGTTTGAGAAGCAAATTGACTAAAGAATCCTCCGAGGAAGCTAGATTAAAGCAATCTGTTCCCAAGTATTTGAAGCTGATAAAGCCTTTGTATGTTAAGGTATCAAAGCGACAAAATGAGAAATCGAAGTTCTGTAGTTCCGTCACGCCGTTATCTTCGCCAGCGACGGCGCCGGTAAATTTCTCGCCGAGGAAATTTTCCGAGAGCAGCAGAGTGGGTAGTTTTAAGATTGTAACCAAGCATTTAGGAAAAAGCCGATCAGCCTCCGCTGCCGTCGGAATGTCACCGTCGCCGATTAGCCAAAGAGATGACTCGCTATTGCAACAGCACGATGAAGGAATCCAAGGCGCCATCCTTCATTGCAAGAAATCCTACAGCTCATCGTCGAAAGGTACGTTGAATATCACTCTACCTCAAAATCAGCTTGTAAATTAATTTTTTAAAAACTTGACCTTTAAAATTGACTATTATTCTAATTTCTAATTCTTTATTTCCAGAATTTTCCCAGCTATCGCGGTCTGGAAGTGATCCTTCTACCCAGAAAACAATTAATCCAGGTAAAAATTGGGAAGAACAGAAGAGATGCAGCATTTAGAAAGCAACGCAGCGGCAAAAAAGAAAAAAAGAAGAAGAGAATTTCTGATGACAATATATTACGTCATAATTAATCGATATTAGGATTTTAGGCCCTTCTTGTAAGACTCTTGAGAATGACCATTAAACAATGTTGAAAAGTAGTAGAGAACGTAAATATATTGTAAATTTGTTCAAAATATTGTCTAGTCCATTTTAATCGAGTCAAATATGTGATGGGTAGTTTGATTTGAGTCAAATATGTGATGGGTAGTTTGATTTGAGTGTTTAATTAATTATAGATGACAGCCAATAGAGGGAAAGTGAATTTGTAATCTGAACTCTATTTTCTTCAATTGGCTATTATGATTTCTTGAAAGAAATCATCATTTTTCCACTTTAAGATTCTAATGAAATGATCGAAACTCTGTGCAAATCTTTCTTTTGTTCTCTTTTTGGAAAATAACAGGGGTTTTTACTTCATCTTAGGTTGGTGGGTACGAATGGAAAATTTAAGGGAAAAAATCATACTTCAGCCATCTTTCTAAAAAGCATAAATTGTGGAGAAGTGTTGAGGTCAAATTTGGCGAGTTAGGAAAGAAATCATATCTCAGTCATTGTTTTAAAAAACATAAAACGTGGCAAAGGATAGAGAACGAGTTTCAATATAGGTGAGCTTAAGCGAAACTTAGGCGTTAAAAAGTGTAAAAAAAAAAAATTCTTATTTTCATATTATTTTATATTTTTTAATAAATCTAGAAATTATTTAATAATTAAATGAAAAAAGCATTGAAAGGCGTAAAAAAGACGTTAAAAAGCGTAAAAAAAAAAGCGATTGCTAGGTACGCCTAGACGTGAAAAAATAAAAAATGAAAAAGCACAAAAAAACATGAAGTGAGGCTTTTGATCTCGCTTCGCGTTTAGGCGCCGCTTTTTAGAACGCTGATCTCAGCTATCAAATATGTACAAAACAGATTTCAGAGATTAAGTTTGAAAATGCAAAAGTCTAGTTTTTATTTTGTTTTAATTTTAAACAATAATGTTATCAAATTAAATTAATCTACCCACACCTACCTCAACTGTCCCCCAACCCATTTATTGGCGTCCGCTCGCCATTGACATCCCTGTGACCTCCACCCTGCCAGAGACTTCTTCAGAGGCAGATTGATCATCGCTCAGGGACGATTGAGTTCGTCGGTGACTACAACTGAGCAATGCTAGTATAATTCAAAATGTTTTTTTTTTTTTTAATTGAAAACTGAAAAACAATATCTGATGTAATTTATAGGGCACTTACTAGAGTAAATAACTTGAATTCTCATCGTCGAAATTTAGTCATTGAATTTGTGACCAGTTCGGATAATCGAGGTTAGAGAAATCAATGACATGTAACTAGATCTCTTAAATTTGTGACATGTGATATGTGCACTTGACATGTGCCTGATAACCCAATCCAAGGGCATGTGACCAAATCACTTGGATATGTGACATATGACCCAAGTCAATAGTCCGGACCAAATCTTTTGAATCCATGACCTACGACCTAATTCAACAGCCTGTGAACAAATATGTGACCAAATCTCTTGAATCCGTGACATATACACTTTGACATGTGCCCTGTTACGTGTGACCTTGACTTGATCCAATGGCAAGTGAATAAATCTCTTTGACCTGTGACTTGATCCAATGGCATGTTACATATGCACTTTAACATATGACCCGTGCACTTTGATAAGTCACATATTCAAGATATTTGGTCACTGAAACTCAATCGACTGTAACCTACACACCTCTACAATCACTACATGTGGACATTGATCCACCACCAACATTCCCCCACAACCACCACTATAACACTCCACCACAACCACCACTATCGCACTACCACCATCACCATCGCCACTAACAAAAATTTATAGGTCGAAAGTGAAGCTATAACTAATTGGGAATGAATTAAATGAAGAACAATGAATTGACGTAATTATAAAATATTCAAAATCCATTTCTAGTAGACTTGCAATGCTTAATTAGTCTATGACTTAGCATTGTTGATGCAATACAAAAAGAAGACATGTTCATGAAAAAGTGAGATCGGAGTAGATTTTTTTTTTCGAAGTGTCCGTTTTGCGAGATATTTGTTTATTTTGAGTGAAAACGGCTAAAATAGCATAACACATATGCTTTGCCTATGACGTAATGCCTGTTTCAGTCCAATTCCATCATTTAGGGCTTCGAGCACATATTTTTTTGTTGTTTTGGATAATATTCTTAATTTTAATTCCTTTCAGAATATGATTTATATTTTTAATTCTTAACGTTACTTAGAATTAATCGTTACTTAAAAGTTTAATTGATGTCCAAATTTTATTTATTATTTTATGTACGAGTTGAAAGTATTTTGACAACCAGTTAAAATTTTGAATTGAATAAAGAGTTTTGAGAAGTTTTTCAAAATCATTCATTATTTCTTAATATTTGATCTTTAAAATCAACAACTTTGAATTTTTGTTAGATTGTATTCTTTCATATAAACTTCCGCGACCTAAATTGTTTAGACTGATGTTATAAACTTCCGCGATATCAAATGTTTAGATCGATGCTAAATAATTTTTCCTTACTTTTTAATCACATATTTTTCATAATAAAAGTTATTGATGCGATGAAAACTATTATTTTATTGAAAAATATGTAGTTGAAAATAAATTTTGAAATAATTTATTTTAAAATAATGTGTACCAAACAGGGGCTTAAAGTCACTGTGTCTATTTAGAATTAGATCAATTGAAATCAACCTAAATAGTAAAAACGAGACTTTCATGCCTGGCATTCTAAATTCAACGGACATGAAGGATTGTCCATCTATTGACTAAAGGCATGCATGTTTGGTAGGGATTAAAATAGAAAATATAGTCGTTATTGGGTCCCACTCGTCTAATAAAAGTTAACAATAACGGCTACTTTTTCAATTTTAATCCCTACCGAACACGCGCTAAGGGAGGGACCATGAATCTAACGGCCAATAAAAATTAAGTCTCCTCCGTAGTCATTAAGTAAAATTCTTAATTCAACACACATTGTCCATTTATTGACTAAGTGAGGAACCATGAATCTAACGGCCAATAAAAAGTAAAAACTAAGTCTCCTCCGTAGTCATAAGTAAAGTCAAAACATGCACTAAATGCATGTAATATCATTGACTTCAATCTACCACCAAATTAATTGGAAAATTCAAACCTAGACAATTATTTTCACAAAACTTGACCTTAAAATTGCATCATTAGTTTCCAATTTATTGCACAAGTTGGAAGTTATATCCTATATTTTCCTCCTCAACCATTCATTATGCCTCTGTTTGATTTTGATTAATATCTAAAGTCAATAATTAATTTTAACCACACGTTTCATCAACTTTTATCAAAATTTACTAAAAATCTGATTTTAATTTCTACCAAGGGGTATATTTGAATATTCGACACTTAACTATATAAATATCTATTAAATCATCATACGATCCTCGTGTATATTCGAACTTTCCTATATTTTCCTCCTCAACCATTCATTATGCCTCTGTTTGATTTTGATTAATATCTAAAGTCAATAATTAATTTTAACCACACGTTTCATCAACTTTTATCAAAATCTACTAAAAATTTGATTTTAATTTCTACCAAGGGGTATATTTGAATATTCGACACTTAACTATATAAATATCTATTAAATCATCATACGATCCTCGTGTATATTCGAACTAGTATATTTCTAACATAAAATAAATTACGATGAAGGGGCGTAACAGAATTGGACCAAATATAAAATCATTAATTTTGTAAAAAAAATAAAATATATGATATTTAATGGAAAATAGAGCATTATAATTGGGCAAGTGTAAGTACATATTAAAGTCAACAATAGGAAAACTTAAGAGAATTCAGTGAACCATAGTCATGGCCTCCAAACAAGAGTTGAACATTATTGTAGTAGACCGTTATGTTTTAAGATGTTTGTGCAATTCATATATTACCTATGCTTTACGCTAGGTAGATTAGATCTCAAGTGTATCTCCAGAACTATTCATTATTGAGTTGTGCTTAACTTTTACGCATAGTTTGTCTTGATTATTTTAATCCGACTCTAAATGCTTCATCACATTGCTTAGGGCTTTACTCTTGGCATCTTAGCGCTATTCAGTGAACCAGAGCATGGCCTCCGAACACGGGTTGGACATTAAATCTTCGTCCAAGAACCATAGATACTCACTAATCCCACTGTTGATATTGTCTCTATGTAAGTCCCTTTTTTGGATAATATTAATAAGTAGAGTTTCAACTGATTGGTAATTCCCACTTTATACTCTACATGAATAAAGGAGGAATATATAATATAATTCGTCCGTTATCTTGTTCCATTGAGCTCCTGTTTGGTACACATTTTGTGTCTAAGAATGCTTTTTTTTATGTGATGGAGAATATGTGGTTGAAAAAGAAGAAAATGTTATTGATGTGATGGAAAATATTATTTTATTGAAAAATATATAATTAAAAATGAGTAGAAGAATGAGAATGAAAAAATAATAATGTGACCCAAACAGGGGCTAAATGGCAAATTGATTGGTATTATTTTGACTATTTTACCTCTAAAAATTTGAGCACTCTTGTTCACGTACGTTCTTAAAGAATAAAACAAAGCAATCCATCTCCAACTATATACCTAAGCTCACAAGTACAAAGATGCCATAAAAATATGTGCAAATTACCCAATTCTCTACTTTTCAAGATCTATTTTNTGTCAATTGTCCATTCTCCTCCAATGATGATCCACATAGAGAACAAGAATGACGGCTAGAGTTTTCTTTTCTCGTGCTAGCAAGAATAATGAAAATTCTCTACAATTTTCAAACCCTAATAACCTATTAATATAAGTGCAAAATACCCAATTCCCTACTTTTCAAGATTCATTTTCTAAAATCAGATTTCAAGTTTTAATTTTCAAAAATTAGAAATTTTTAATTAGATACAGATTATAATTATATATATATATATTATATACATATACAAATTATCTTTTAATTTCATCCCAAATCAAACCTTAAATTCATTTTTTCTCTACCGTGTCTCACTTCTCTCCCTCTCTCCATCCCAATCGACGACGACAAGCGACGACGGTAGCACCGACGGTGTCATCACAGAAGCGACGAGCGCCAGATTTTTGGGGACGATGGACGGTGGATCTGAAAATGAAGCGGCGTTCACAGCGATGCCTCTCCCTGGCTGCTATCCCATCTCTCTTCGTCGCTGGTGATTGTTGGTTAGTGATGGCAGAGGCGGTGTTGGTGGTTTTGGTTTGGGGTTTTACATTAATTGTTGATCTGTGATTTTGTGGTTGGTGATTGTGCGGTGTTGGTGGATCTGTGGTTGGTGGTGGAGTTGGTTTTTTAGGCTTTTTTTGTTGGTGGTGGTGCAGATGGATCTGTGGTTTTGCGGCTGGTGGTGGAGGTGGTTTTTGGGGTTTTTTTTTTGTTGGCAGTGGTGAGGTGGTGGTCATAGGGGTGACCACAGAAGTCGATGATGGTCACGGGGGTGGTACTGTTGGTTCTGACGACAACGACGATGATGGTTACGGGGTGGTCACAGAAGTCTCTGGTGGTCTCAGAGGTGGTCACAAAAGTCGGTAGTGGTCACAAAAAAAATCTAACTGTGACCTTAAAATTGTAACTAAAAATTAGTCTGTGACCAATAAATTTGGAAACTGTGTTCGTGTGACTCTCTGTGACTAAAAATATAATTTGTGACCTTAAAATTCGATAATCTGTGATTTAAAAATATAATCCGTGACCAACCATTTTGTTATCTATGACCAAAAAATTATATAATCTGTGACCGTGAAAAAATCTGTGACCAACTAATTTGGAAGTTTGCGACCGTGTGACCAATAAATTTTGATCTGTGACCAACAAATTTTGAAATATGTGACCAACGAATTATTTGTGACCTACAAAATTTTTGAACTGTGACCGTAAAATAGTCATCGGAATTGTCACCGAAATAGTCACCGGAACGGTCATCGAAACTGTCGTCGAAATCGAAATAGTCGTCGAAATTGTCACCGAAATAGTTGCCGGTGCAATTGATTGGTAATTTAGTACTCAATCCACCTGATGCCTCGTATGGATATGAGTTTACAACGCTTTTAGAATAGCTAAGTCCTCCTATGTTTAGGATTTAGGGTATCTTGATAGTGTAGCGATGGTAAGATGGAGAAAGATGAGGAAGATTACCTTTTTCTTTTTCTTTTACCTTTTTTGCTTATTTAAGTTAGTAAATTTGTTGTTTTACGCTACCTTAACGGATATTTTAGATGTAAGTCATGAGTATTAACTGCAGACGTTGAACAATGACTACTGTAATTTTTCTAGAAACAAATTACTTGGGAGTGAAACCAAAAGAGACATTATGTTTCAAATTCACTTAAATTAGGTATAAAGTATTTACCTCCAATTAATCAATGAAAAAGAGAAGGTCTAATTAAACTTGATAATTAAAGATACCATGCATTAGGACAGACAAATTAGAAAACAAAGTCTCCTCATGTCCCATTGCTCTTTTCGTGTCTCCTAAATTCTTGATCTAACCATTCAAATTCACTTCAGCTCATTTTCCAACATTATTATTTTCCTCGAACAGGAGGCAGAGAAAAAAAAACCAATTTTTTAATGCAGTTCAATGTACTTGTGCCATAACCATTATTACGCATTAAGCCCCCGTTTGGTGCACATTATTTTCAAGAGAATGTATTTTTTTAATTGATGTAATGGGGAATATGTGGTTGAAAAAGAAGGAAAAATCATTTATGTGATAAAAAATATTATTTTATTGGAGAATGTGTGGTTGAAAATGAGTAGAAGAATGAGAATGAAAAAAAGACTATGACCCAAACAAGGGCTAAATAAAAGTTGACTTCACTAGTAAAGAGAATGGGTTCTACTCCTAGATAAATTCTCTAGTTTTTCAAAATAGGCTAAAAACTTCAGTAACACACCTGCTGTGCAATATTGTTCATGTTGAGTTATAATGCCTAATTAGTGTCGTTGTGTAAAGTCAGTACACGAATCGACCTATTGTAATTTCATTAAGGATATTCCAATTTGACTAATTTATTTTGTAAATAGGGAGTTGTCATTAGAGTTTTCCGTCTAGAAGAGAATGATGCTAAAGTAACGTGTGAAATTTCTCTTATAAACTTATTTTCAACATAGTGAATTACTGTAACGAGGAAAGATTACGTGGTCTTACATTTAGGGTCAACCTTTATAAATTTTGCATGTTTTCGTGTCTATTTTCTTTCTATGATTTTATTGCTCTTGATGGTAGAATTAAGATTTTTAATTCTTAACAGTTCAAAATTTAAAATTTTCATTATCATTTTTCTATTCATATTCAACTACACATTCTTCAATAAAATAATATTTCTCATCGCAATTCATATCTAGTATTTACATGTACAAGATGTACAAGTATCAAGGAGGATTTTGTAATTAGTTAAGGCGAAACTAGAATTTGGTTTTCGTGAAATTGAGGTTTAACAATTACTTGGTGAATGTGAGATTGACTCAGTTACACAAAGTCAATAAAATTGGTACAATTAACTCTAGCAATTCGTGCGTTAAAAACTATGCAATGGTAAAGACCCTCTTCGAAAGTTTAAAATTCAAACTTACTTTTACCTAAAAGTTTTATTTCAAATTCGTTAAAATTAAATTTAATTATTTCAGTAAAAAGTTATTCATCACCTTCATAAGTTCCACCTTCCACTCCATTTAGATTGGCTCTCAGAGCATCTCTAATGTTAATATGAATTGCACTAAAAAATGTCACATACGTTAAAATAAATAATGTTTATAAAAGTTTGTGTAAGACTATATCTAATTGACATGACAAGAAAAATAGCCATTACCAAAATAACCATCTATATGTAAAGTTTTATTTTTTAGATGGAGTGAATTACCGTAATTTAACATTTTTCTCTCTTATGTTATACATTAGAAATGAAATTTTAATTATAGGCGGAACAGTTGAAGACTTGAAGATGATATTTAAACTAGATTGTCTATTCATTGGACATCAATGCCACGAAAATCTTTCTATTTAATGCCACCGACAATGCAATTCATGGAATGTAAACCTCAGAACTAAGATTATTTCTCAGTTCTGATTTGTTCCAGAAATTGCTCCTCCAACTCAGTTCTACAAACCCATAAAATTTCTTAGTCGACATCACTTTTTCCCTTGCCCTTGGAACTGTTAAAATTGTTAAGGGATAGAATCTCACATCGAATAAAGATGAAAACATAGACCAATTTATAAGATCCTAGGTTACTCATCTTAATAAGGTTGACCTTTTAAGATGGAATCCAAAATCTTAAAAAAAATATCTGTTATAGAAGATCGTGGACCTTCGTCTACTGCAGATTTTTCTCCAAATTTTGCTACTACATTAACCACTTGAATTATTTGAATTATGAATTGGTTTATCGATGTTTAGCATGTACATCTGTTAGCTACTATTTTTTCTGTTGTTTTGGTTATTCTGTTACAATGTAATCTTATAAATTCAAATGAATATACAATGTGTTAGAATTTGGGTGTGACCCGAATTCTTTTGTTGAAGTGTTTAAAGTATTGAAAAATTCTAATTGAAGTGCATGTCATGTAGAATTCAAATTTGGAATACTATTGGAGTCCTATTTCAAGTTGAAGTTCTATTTTGGATGCCCATTGAGAGTTGAAAATTGGAATTGGATTTGAAGAAGAGTTCGGAATTGAGAAAAACACATTTTAGAATCAATTGGAGGATTTTCACTGTGACACTTTTTTTTATCAGCAGCACCAACCCTAGAACGCCCAGGCGCTAGCCCCAGAGCCAAGGTGCCCGGGAGTGTAGCGCCTAGGCGCTACCGTTCTGTTCCCTTTTTTCGATTTCATCTCTCCTATTTCGTTTGGTCTTGATTTTTTAACATCCTACTTCATCAACAACTCTACCAAGAAGGTTTAGACGTCCCCTAAATGTTCCCTATAAATAGTAAGCTCTTCTATACAATTTTGTAGGGGTGAGAATAGTGTAAGCAAATGGATTACTAGAATTATAGGATTCATTGTAATTTTCTATCTTCTCCATTATTCTTGAGTCAATAAAATCTCTTAATTCTTCTATCATATTCTTGTCTTCTTTTATTCTTTTCTTGATCCAATACTTCATTATTGTGATATATAACTTCAACATTTCAATCCGATGTTTGGTTTCATAACAAGTGGTATCAAAGATATTCTGGTATCTTGTTTGTTTCACAACATGTGGTATCAGAGCTATTCTGGTATCTTGTTTGTTTCGCTTTTGGATCGAAGCACTAGATTTTCGTTATGGCAGGTTAA
>CAIGRR010268481.1:0-10608 GCA_903798365.1 Fraxinus sp. 1973-6204 | reverse complement strand
ACTTATTATTTGATTGATGCACTTTCTTGAACTTGCTTACAATCATTAATTTATCAACTTATTTTTAACTTACGTGATTCTAATTAATTATTTGAAAAAGTTTTAAAAACCAATTCACCCCCCTATCTTGGTTAGCCAATCTTGGGCTTTCACTTTTACAGTTGCGGCTGATCGATTCCGACTCGAACCGTCTGAGTGGGCTACGGTAAGCGCGATCTACGCGTTGCCTATCGAGAAGAGACACTACAAGATCGTCGTCTCCAAGTGGACCTTGTTCGTCATCCATCAATTAATGGCTACAAAGGGTAATGATCGGCTCGACTTTATTAATGCTATCTTTTATCGGTGTGGCCCCTAACTTATTTTGTTTACAAGTCAGCACGACAACAAGGAGAAGGTAAAACCCAACCTTTTTCAATTGAGAAGCCTTAGAGAGGCACAGAGGAAGAAGCCTTTAAGTAGTAGCTCAAATACTTACAAAAATCAAAGGGATGAGTTGGCCCGTCTTTCAAGGGCAAACCCCCCACCTCCTCCGTCAAAGTAGGGAAAAAAAGGAGAAGGAGAAGAGAGAGGGCGAGGCCTCAGAGTGCAAGCCTTTGAAGAGGAAGCTAGTCCTCTCGAAGAACGTGGGACCTTCTCCTCTGCCTAAACGCCAATCCACCTTGGATCAATCCCTCAATGATCCTATTCTTGTCGAACCCATTTCGGCCCTAAAGGTTATCGAGGCAGAGAAATCCATTGAGGAAGGGGGCAACTTGTTAAGGAAGAAAAAGAAAGGTGTTGAATCAAGTGTGCTCAATGAGGACAAGGCTCAGAACTTCTTGGAGGGGAGGTCAGATGAGATTGCCCCCGTGGTTATGGAGATGCTCCCTGCACGAGTCAAGGTTTAGCCATAAGTACTGGACTGACAAGTACTCATCTTATACTGAGACTTGTGATGTGGCTGACCTAATGGAGGCTGGCCTCGCCTTGTAGGCTCGTTCTCAAAGTTTCATGATCAATGCCCAAATGGAGGCGAAACGGATGTAAGGGCTTGTTCAAGATTATTATAATCGAGCCCAAAATGCCGAGTTTACTTCGATCAAGGCCAAATTCGATGTGTCACTGTTGTTAAGGCTGCAGATGCCTCCAAGTTGAAGTGCGTCGAGGCTATGTCCAAGGTGGAGGCCCCTTTGAAGGAAAATGAGGCCCTAAAGGAAGAGGCCCATCTCTGTAAAGCTAAGGTGAATGCATTAACGAAGTGGGTTGAGAACTCCGACAATCTTTAGAAAATCACCTCGTCAGCCTTAGAGGTCGCAAATAGTGAGAAATGGGAGTTGAAGGCTCGTGTCGTCGAACTTACTATCGAAGTCGCGACTTTTGATGAGTAACTAACAAAGGCTAGGGAGAAAGCGGTGCACAACTACATGGCCCATTTTCATGAAACAATAGAGTATGAGGGGCTCAAAATCCATTGGAAGGGAGTCGCCTATAATGAGGTTTTCGATAAACTCTCTGAGCTCCACCTCCAACTTGACTTGGCTGCTGTGAAGGGGGATTTCTTTCCTGCTGAGCTTTCTATTCCTGCTCCTAAGGCTGGTGATTCGGTGGAGGAGGTCGACTCCCATGAAGGGAAAAATCTATCAGGTGGAGCTGCTTAGTATAGGTCATGTTATTGTATGTGTTTATTGTTTCTTCCCTTTCTTGTAACTGAACGTCTGATTTATAAGAAAATTGTTACTTTCTATGAGTCGTCTGATTTTAGTAGACTCTATAGTCTATACCTATAATGAATTCGTAATGTGCATTGGTTCGCCATGACGAGTTCTCAATGGATAGATAGGTTCGTCCATTAGTTAACTTTAGTATTCTCATGGGCTCGTCGTGAGTTAACTCTTGAACAATAAGGGGCGGTGAGCTCATCATAATTAATAATAACTTATGAGCTTGTCATAATTAATTAATTTGATGGAGATATGGGCTCGCCATATATCAACCATTTATGGAGATGTGTATAAGCTCGTCATACTTAATAATAACTTATGAACTTGTCATAATTAATTAATTTGAGGGCAATAGGGCTCGCCATATATCAACTATTGATGGAGATGCGTACGAGCTCGTCGTACTTAATAACAACTTATGAACTTGTCATAATTAATTAATTTGAGGGAAATATGGGCTCGTCATATATCAACCGTTGATGGAGATGCGGACGAGCTCGTCATACTTAATAATAACTTATAAACTTGTTATAATTAATTAATTTGAGGGCAATATGGGTTCGCTATATATCAACTGTTGATGGAGATACATATGAGCTCGTCATACTTAATAATAACTTATGAACTTGTCATTAGTAATTAATTTGAGGGCAATATGGGCTCACCATATATCAATCGTTGATGGAGATGCGTATGAGCTTTTCATACTTAATAAACTATAACGGAGAATTTTTATTAATCAACGGTGTATATACAGAATGGGATCTTATTGGTAATACATTCGGATGTGTTCCACATTCCATAGGTGGGGCTGCATTTTCCCGTCGAGATTCTCAATTGTGAAGGTCCCAGGTCGGACTTTACCTGCGATACGATAAGGACCTTTCCAATTAGGGCATAACGTGCCTATACCTGGTTCTTTTGACGATAAAAAAATCTTCTGAGTACTAAATCGCCTCTTCAGAAAGATTTGTGTTTGACCTTGTGATTGTAGTACCGTATCATTTTTCTTAGGTAGATGGTCAGTTTAGCCTACGAAGCTTCTCTTCTCTCATCGAGAAAGTCAAGCTCACAATGTCTTATTTCTTCGTTGGAAATCTCGTTAAACTGCAAGCGTCGAGGTGACGGCAAGCCCACTTCAACCGGACTCATTGCCTCTGCCCCGTAAGCCATGGAGAAAAGGGTCTCTCCAGTTGCTGTTCGACTGGTGGTTCGTATTGCCCATAGTACGTGGGGGAGCTTGTCCACCCAGGCCCCCTTGATTCCTCCAGCTTCTTCTTTAGGAGGTGCTTTATAGTATTGTTGACTGCTTCAACTTGACCATCTGTCTGAGGGTGGTGAGGGGAGGAGAAGTGTTTTTTGATGCCTAGCTCGTCACAGAGGTCTCGGAGCTTCTTATTGTCGAACTGTCACCCATTGTCCGTGACTTTTGAGTGGGAAGTTCTGAACTGGCATATGATGTTCTTCCATAGGAATTTTGAAGTATGTGCCTTAGTGATTTTTGCTAAAGGCTCGGCCTCAACCCACTTAGTGAAGTAGTCTATGGCGACAATTACGTAATTCGAACCCCTTTTTCCTTTGGCGTGGGTCCTATCAGATCGACCTCCCATTTTGCAAAGGGCCATAGGCTAGATACCACTGTTAGTTCTTGCGATAGTTGTCTCTGAATTGAGGCAAAGCATTGGCACTTGTCACATTTCTTAACAAATTGAAAGAGATCCTTCTTCAGGGTTGGCCAATTGTAGCCCTGCTTTAGCACTTTATGAACCAGTGCTATGCCTTTAGTATGATTGCCGCATATTCTCTAGTAGATTTCTCTCATTATGTAATTCGTCTCGTCTCCTTCGCACATTTTAAGAGGGGCATTGAGAATCCTCTCTTATATAGGACTTCTTCCTTGAGCACGTAATGGGCAGCCTTACGCCTGAGTTTACGGACTTCTTCTTTATTCTTTAGCAATGTGTGGTCCTGGAGATATGCTATGATGAGCCGCATCCATTGGGGGTCTATTCGATCCACATTACCTCTTCCATTTTAGTTGTGGAGGGCCTAGGGAGGTATTCCACAAGCACAATTTTAGTAACTCCGAATCTTTGCTGCTTGCCAATTTTGATAGAGCGTTTGCGTATAGGTTCTCAGCCCTTGGGACTTGGACCAGCTCGAACTTGTCAAAACAAGGAATCGGTTCCATCACCTTCTGCAGGTAGGTGACCATGCCTTTATCCTTGGCTGCAAAGTCGCCATTGACTTGACTTACGACGAGCTGCGAATCACTTCGGACTGCTAGATTCTTTACTTGCATTTCCTTGGCTAACCTAAGACCTACTAAGAGTACCTCATATTCAGCTGCGTTGTTGGAAGTTTTGAAATTGAATCGTAATATATAGTTGAGCTTGTGGCCCTTTGGCTTTCTAATAGTACTCATGCTCTCGAGCCAGTCTCTCCGGTTGACCCATCTACAAACAATGTCCATGCTGGAAGGTGTGTGGGTTCCATTTGGGCACTGAGGTCCGTTGCCTCTGTGAATTCGACGACAAAATCTGCCACTGTTTACCCCTTTATTGCGGTCTTGGGTTGGTATGTGATGTCGAACTCACTCAGTTCTACGGCCCATTTCATAAGTCTTCCAGATGCGTCTAGTTTTTAGAGCACTTGTTTAAGGGGGAGACTCGTTAGAACTCATATACCGTGGGCTTGGAAGTAAGGTCTCAGCTTTCTTGAGGCGATCATGAGGGACAAGGCAAGTTTTTCTACGTTCGTATAACGGATCTCTGCTGGTAGGAGCACTTTGTTAACAGAATATACTAGCATCTGGACATTACCCTCTTCTCGTACAAGTATCGAACTCACTGCGTTGACACTCATAGCTAAGTATAATAACAAAGTTTTCCCTTCCCTAGGCTTCGAAAGAAGAAGGATTGTCCCAGGTGCTTCTTCAGCCCATGGAACGCCTCTTCACATTCTTCATTCTAGTGAAACCTTTTTCTTCTTTTCAAGGCTTTGAGAAAATGGAGGCACCTGTTGGTTGCTATAGAGATGAATCAGTTTAGTGCCGTGAGACGTCCTATTAGATATGGTACCTCTTTTGGCTTACTAGGAGACCTCATGTTTAGCAAGGCTTCTCAGGATTTGCCTCAATGCCTCGTTGGTTCACCATGTAACCTAGGAATTTCCCCGAGGCAAATCTAAAAGCACATTTTAGTGGGTTCAGTTTCATACGGTACTTCCTTAGGATGTTGAAAGTGGTTCGTAAATGCTCCACATGGTCTGCTGACCTGAAGCTTTTTACTAGAATGTCGTCGACATGCACTTCCATCATTTTACCCAATAATTCAGAGAAACCGTTGATAGGTTACCCCAGCATTCTTTAAATCAAATGGCATAACTTTGTAGCAATATAACCCTCGGTTCGTGGTGAAAGAAGTGTGCTCCTCATCAGTAGGTGCATGGGTATTTCATTATACTCTGAATAAGCATCCATAAAGCTGAGCAGTTTGTGACCTGCGGTGGAATTGACTAACTGGTTTTTTTATTGGGAGTGGAAAGTTATCCTTTGGGCATGCCTGGTTGAGGTTGGAGAAGTCTATGCAGACCCTCCATTTGCCGTTAGCCTTCTTCACTAGAACTTGGTTGGATATCCACTTTGGGTATGATGCTTCCCTGATGAATCCATTGGATATGAGCCTCTGCACCTCTTCTTTTAGCGTAGTATACCGCTCCGGGTTTAGGGTCCTTCTTTTTTGTTTATGAGGAGTGACCTTCGGATCCGTATCAAGCCGGTGATAGCTAATTTTGGGATCAATACCCACCATATCGTCATGTTTCCATGCATATATATCCAGGTTCTCAAGTAAGAAACCTTTGTGCTCAGCTTTTATTTCGGGTTCGAGCCCCTTTCCAACTTGTAGTGCCTTCGTTGGGTCATTCGGGTTAACAAAGAAAGGCTCCAACTCTTCCACTGGGGTTGCTTATGAGTTAGATTGTGTGAACCGTGGATCCAAGTCCACTTCGACGACCCCTTCCTCTAGGGCATCCATCATGTTGACGTCCTCCCTTTGTTCAGGGGTTAGACCTTCTTCAAGCGCATCGACCATCTCAATATCTGATAAGACCATATTCACGCTCCTGGGTTCTGATTTCCTCAGGGAGCTAAGATAGCACTCTCTTGAACCTATTTGATCGCCTCGTACCGTGGCGATCCCTTCCTTGGTGGGAAATTTCATGCAAAGGTGGTGTATAGACGTTACTGCTTCCAGCTTCTTTAGGGCAGGCCGCCCCAGAACTCCATGGTAAACAGAGTGATGGTCTACTACCAAGAACTCTCCCATTTCTACTGCTAACGTAATTCTTCCTCTATGTATGATGCTATCTCCAGTAAAATCGTATAGAGGGATAGTCATATGAGCGAGCTCGTGGTCCACAGTCATCTTATCAAAAGTCGTTTCGAAGAGGATATTAACAGAGCTCCCATTATCAACTAACATGCATTTTAAACCATTTCTGGACACGACAGCTCACACCACCAATGCTTCGCAGTGGGGGTAGTGTATCCCCGTGGTGTCCTCCTGGGAAAAGGTGATTGGAGGGGTACCTCCAGTATTCCTACCGGTGCTGTTGATGAGATAACTTGTCAATGGTGGGTTTTTCGCTTCCCTTGCGTAATTCTTCAGAGCATTTTTGGAACTTCCTCCTATGTGCGGACCGCCAATTATGGTGTCGATCTCCTTGATGGATGCGCTATCAATTTTGGCTGGGGGCTCTCTTCTAGGCCTCTGACCTCTTATCAGGTTCTTGTCCTCCTCGTGCTCCCTTCGGGGTGACTCGTTTCGGCGATTTCTCCTTTCTTCATTGTATCAAGACCCTTGCCTGAACGTATGAGCGTTTATTTTCCTACGGTGGTCATTTCTACCCTCAGTAGGGGCTCTAGCAGGCTCTCTATGATACGGCCTAGACAAAAAATCATTAGTGCTGTGTCCATTGGCTCAATGGTATATGCAATATTACCTGTCTCTAGGCTCTCTTCTACTTTCCCTGCCACTGCCACTGCATCTGCCTCTTCCTCTTCCTCTGGGTAAGTTCGACTGTCTGTGGGTATCAAGTCCAAACTCTTCATACGCTAAGAGGGCAGGGCGTTTAACATAAAAGTAGCCAGCACTTGCCCTAAGGTGGAAGTAGCTAGCACTTGCCCTGAGATGAAAAGCACGACATTTTAGTGTTGGCGAAGCTCCTCGCAGAGACATCTGAGTTTTGTAGCTGTTGAGGTGTTTTACAGGGTCACCTCTTCCTTCGTATTTAGGTATCTTTAGCGGTANGCCCTGAGATGAAAAGCACGACATTTTAGTGTTGGCGAAGCTCCTCGCAGAGACATCTGAGTTTTGTAGCTGTTGAGGTGTTTTACAGGGTCACCTCTTCCTTCGTATTTAGGTATCTTTAGCGGTAGAAAGTGGCTAGGAACGAGCCCTCCTTAGCTCTTGGGAGAATGGTAAACTTTCATCATCGTCATCCAGCTCGAATGACCTACATGGGCCGTCGGGATTGCCCTCCTCTGCTTCATAACGGGGCTGTGAAGTTCCCACTCGATTTCTTACGTTTGCCACGTCTCTTCTTTCCCGCCTATTCCTAGGCGATCGTGGCATTTCTTGATGCTCATACCCCTGGCGTTGTTCCCGCTCCCCTTGATTTGGGAGAGGCGGTTGAGGCCTATTTCTGGGTCCAATCCTGTCAAAGACACTGATGGACCTCTGAGGCTCGTGTTCTTGGGGTTATTCCGAGGGAAAGTTCTCTCCTATGGGGACATCACCACCATGGTGGATCATGACATAGTTGGTAGAAGTGTTAATTCATTCTTCTCTTTCCACTAGGTCATTAGTTCTGTTCATTTGTAGATATGTTGATGTATCATTCTCTTCACCCTCTTGGTGAAAAGTCCTGTGTTGAGGCACTTGGGACCCAGCTTGTTGTTGCATCTGCATTAGTAGCTGCTGCATGACAGCGTTTTGTTGGGCCATATTTCTCATGTTAGCGACCATTTCTCCAACTTCCCGTGCTAGACGTGCAATTGTATCGCCTCTTCTATGGCGATGATGGGGGTAACGCATGTTCACATTTGTGCGGAGAACCTCTTCTTCAGAGGCGTCCTGTTGCCCATTTCCACCATGCGTTTTTTGGTAGCTTGAACTCATCGAGTTTCGTAGACTGTCCTTTTACAATAATTCTTTAGCCAAGAACCAAAACCTTTCCTCAAGGCTTCTTCACCAACAGCTTTTACCACTAGAATGTACGTGGTCATGGTATCAAATTTTCCCACAGACGACACCAATCTGTTGACACCAAAAAATGGACCAATGATGTAGCCAACAGAAAATTAGAAATTCACGTCCTTGTAAGCCAAATCACAATATACTCAAATGAAATTGCTAATTATATTGATGAATTAATGAAAAGAGTGACTCGAAGTGTTTGTCAAGCTGTAATGTGATTATTTGGTTGATAAAAAAGGGGTCGGCGTAAGGATTAAAAATCGAGAGAATCATTGTTCACTTTGAGAGTATAAATTTGCATTATTCTTTAACGTGCGGGGTGTTGTTTTTTATATGGAACCTTGAGCGATTGGGGTCCATCCGATGGTGGCAGATCCAACAGCCCCCGTTGGTCTCAATCATTCAATCAATCAATCAAGCCTTTAATGCTAGGATCTCCATATCCTTACTGACGTGCTAAGGATTTGATTGCGTAGGCATGCAGAGGCGGCGTTGACAGTGTGTTGTCTCGTCAATCATTTCATAAAGTCCGCTGTTGGTTGACTAACCGCCTCGCCAAGGATGAATTCATATTGTCAGCTTGCCACGTGGTATGTTTATTTTATGATTATTTATATGAGTAACAGTAGCCATGTCCGGGATGGGATGCCTCATTTTCTCAAAGTTTTCTGCAAGAAAAAGAACAAGATCAGACACAAGTAAAAGTAGGAAAGTTGAGATAAAATGTTAATTATCAGATTCAATATGTCAATGTAAAGGAAATAGCAAAAAAACTCTCACTAGGTTCAGAGTAGGAGGTTGGGACTTTAAATGAGGCGCAGTGTCCCCCTTACACTTCTGCTACCTCCCTCTAACCCAAAATCACATCACTTTCCATTATTTGATGAAGGAAGGTAAGCCTAGGAAAAAGGAAGAGTGTGCCCCCCACAATCACAAGGAGTACCATCCTCTTGAGACCCCATTTTCTAAGGATCGAGGTTGGAAAACAGTTTGAGAAATGTGAAGGGGCATATCCTCGCCCATGGAAGTTTCCTTCCACAAGAAGTATACCCCCACAAGCTGGGCCCAAGCATTGGGAACAAGTTGGGTGGGGGCCAACCCATATAACCTAAGAATGACCCCTAAAAAATGGAAGTAAAAGTAGCAAAGCCCAGCCTTTAAGAAAAACTCGATAATGGCGATGCAACCCTACCTCGGGTAGCAGGCTCACTCATTAGGAGCTGGGAAAGAGGAGTTCCATATCATAAAATATCTTATAGTTTTCCCTGAGGTTTACAAGGTAGGTCGGATCTACAGATGAAGGGATTTTGGCTGTTCCCCACTCTATGTCAGTATCCCTCCTACTCCCCAGATGGAAGCATATTACGCCATCCTCTATGACCTTAACAAGGTCGACGGTGTTGGTAATTTCAACTCCCATCTCATTGGCCAATTCACTCAAATCCATGTTCGCCCCAGCAGACATACAAGAGGCCATTGACTAAAGATTTTTTCAAAGATAAAAAGTTTACAAAAAACACTTACGAGGTTTTTGATTAAGGTATTGTAGAAAAAACTGCCAGAAAGGAACAAAGATGTTGAGAAAGGCAAGAAGAAAAGAAAAAGAACTTGAGAAAACTTGGAGAAAATTCGAAGTTTGTTTGAAGAAAGTTAATGCTGAAATCGTGAAAATGCAAAGAGATTTTGACCAAAGATGTGTGCTTTTTATAGGCAGAAGCTCTTAATCTCAGTCGTTGGATGTCGATCCGGGTCATTTGACTGTTCACTTGAGATTAAATCTGAGCTACCCAATATGTCTGCCTCTTTGTCTTTTACGACTCCGATCAGGGCATCTGAGTCACACGACCTCATGAGAATAAAATTCGTAAAATGTGTGGGAGATAACAATCATTACGCATTTAATGCAGCGACGGTTGCATGTGTGGGAAGTCGAACCGCCTCAGCTGTCTTTTCTTGAAAACGTACCACGATAGCAAATCATTAGGGCACAATGATTTAGGGTGCCTCGTGTTCCTCAAATCATGTTAAAGTCCAAGGTCCTCGTAATCATCAATTCTGAAGCATTATAAGAGTCAGACCCACTCCTCTCCAACCAGTTCAGATATAGCTTCGGATGTGTCAACGCACATCGGACAATACAACCTCGAAGTTACCCTGCTTTGGTGATTCTTTCCTGAATCATTTTAGAAGTAGACAACTTTGGTAACACAATTTGAAGAGGTCTGCACAGCTCAAGTACATTATTGTGGTGTTGTAAAAATCACCTCCATACTGAAATTTTTACATACATTCAAGTCCATGCTTTACATAAATAAACATGCCTAGACTTGGGGGAATATTATTACGCCTCACCACTGAGGCTCAAAATCAATGTGCCACGTAGCAATCCACATGGACAAAAAAGTCAGAAGAAAAGACAACAAGGACCCAACTGGTCAAATACAGAAATAAGGGATTTTCTGAAGCTTGTACCGAGGTACTGCCTCAACGGACAAAGTACCATAACTTAGGTTGAAACACTACCTAGGGAAACAAAGAAAGAGGTTGAAGCTCTCCATTTAGAGGACCAACATGAAAACCCTCTGAGTTACACAACGTTTGAAGATCTCTTTGAAGTGACTGATGTAACGCTAGTAATAAAGAAT
>CAIGRR010268297.1:0-10881 GCA_903798365.1 Fraxinus sp. 1973-6204 | reverse complement strand
ATTAGTCTGACTAAACTAGGATACCTGGGTACCAAAAAAAAAAAAAAAAAGATTCATTTTTCGCATTAAAGTCCCGTTGAACCACAACGATGGATCCTAAATTATCGAATACTATTTCCCGGGCCGTTGATTTCACTTTCTTCTTTCACTGATCAAGAGAAGTATTCTATCTTCCAATAACTCTTGCATCATCAAACGCTTCAAATTTTGAAGCATAGCTCAACTTTACTTTCATAAACTTGAGAAAGTAAAGATGGAAAGGAAAGCAAAGAGGGAAATGAGGAAGGCGAAAATATATGAGGCCTATTGAGTTTTAGGGTTCACCGTAATAAGTTGGCCAGTTCAATAGGCAAAGAGAATGAGCGGGAATTAGACCTATGGTCCATTGTGTTAATTAACAATTATAAACTATAAACTACTATATTCTGAAAGTTACTTAAAATTATCTTAGATCTTAGTCAAATCGTAGCAAATAACCCACTTCAGTCCTGATACTGTAAATTTTCAATGTTTTCTGGTAAATCTTGGCCATAAATTCCAATTTTAATTTTCATGAGATATGTGTAAAATTGATTTGCAGAAGCCACATTTACTTTCTTGTGTATTGAAGGTCGAGGGTAGAGCAGCCGGCAGCACTAGACAGGTGGTTTGGTGGTTTACGATGGAATCGCAGTAGTGGGAGATGGTATTTTTTTTTTTCACAATGGACAATGGTGGAATAAAAAAGCATTTTGAAGGTGCACCTGACAAGGTGTTCTAAATGATACTTTTGTCAAGTTGGATTAAGGATTCAGACTTGACAGTTTTTTTAAAGATGATTTGATCATAATGCTTTTTGAATTGCGGAATATATGGAGGATAAGAATAATCTTTCAATCATCTAGGCCTCCATGAATAAAATTATGAGAAAATTGCGAAAAAAAAATGTCCAAAATTTCTTCAATACCTATTTTACTATAATTAGATCAAATGCCCTTATTAATAATTTTAAATTCCGCAATAAAGACAAAATTATTTATATAGGTTGTGTTTGAGGCACATTATTTTGGAAGAATGTATTCTAAAATAGTAGATTGATGAAAAATGTGTGGTTGAAAAAGAAGGAAAAGTTATTGATGTGATGAAAAATATTAGTTTATTGAAAAATGTGTAATTGAAATTGAGTAGAAGAATAAGAATGAAATTCTACTAAAATATAATTTTTAACTTAAACCATTAAGGATGTTTTTGAGCCACATTATTTTGGAAGAATATATTCTGAAATAGTAGATTGATGGAGAATGTGTGGTTGAAAAAGAAGGAAAAATTATTGATGTGATGAAAAATGTTATTTTATTGAAATATGTGTAATTGAAAATAAGAATGAGAATTTTAATGTAACCAAATAGGGGCATAATTAAAAGTTGTATTGACCATAACTTGACACATAACCTATACTACTTAGTTGGTGTTTGGCCCCTATTTTTTTAGGAAGAATTAGTTTTTGAATAGTGATTGATGGGAGAATGCGTGGTGAAAAAGTGATGAAAAGTTTTAGATTTGTCTGTAATATTATTTTATTTGGAGAATGTGTGGTTGAAAATGACTACTGTAGAAAAATGAATGGAAAAAAAGGAGAAAGAATTGGGCTCAAACATGGGCTTTTTATTTTTAAAAGTACTATGTCAATCATGCATTAAATACACATTTATCCCTATAAATAAGTAAATAGAACATTATGAAATGTAGAGAACTCTCATGTTTCGTTCTAAACAAATGAAGTGTCAAGATAAACAATGTCCAAATGTCAATAACAACTTTTAAAATATCGAAAATATCATAAATGTCAAGAATAACAACTATTAAACACAACTTATCAATAAAAACAAAATTTCAAATAAAAATTACCTTCTACCGATAATTGTGGAAGCTTAAGCAACTGCAAATTTGGATGAGATTAAATTTTTGAAATGAAATTATATGATTTTCTTATGAATTGGAAGCATATAATTATTTTTTACTGTTAATGATTTTTCTATTTATCTTCTTCATTTTTTCTCAAAATTCTTGGTATTGGAAGCATATAATTATTTTTTAGTGTTAATGATTTTTCTATTTATCTTCTTCATTTTTTCTCAAAATTCTTGGTCAATACCTAATAGATAATAAAAGCAAATGAATCCATTGGGTATTAGCTAGAATTAATGTAGTTTCTCATGTAAACTACTTGTTCTTCTCGAAATTCGAGATAAACTGAAAAAAAAAATTGTTTCATTTTTCATTGAGGATATAATAGACAATTTGGTATCAAATTTAGCCATTTTTGCAAAAGTTATCAAAATTAGACATTTTTCAAATGATAAACATAGAATTCACAATTTTTGTAAATTCCCCTAAAATTATTATAAGATGGCATGGTGTAGTTTCTTTTTTTTTTTTTGCCACCACCTCAACATTGAATTTTTCATTAGTACACAAACAATTAGTTATGGACTAAGTCTGACCTCCTAGTAACGCAAATAGACACTTGAATATCTTAAGATTACAAGATCAATTTCGCTATCATGAAACCTAATGTAAAATGCGATGACATGCTTTAACAGACCTAAGGACTAGTGATTTGCAGTAGTTAATGATTTTGTATAAGTTTCTGTATCTTATTTTTCAATTTGTAATTGGACTTTATTAAACAAATTAATTTGAGTAAAGATTANGCTATCATGAAACCTAATGTAAAATGCGATGACATGCTTTAACAGACCTAAGGACTAGTGATTTGCAGTAGTTAATGATTTTGTATAAGTTTCTGTATCTTATTTTTCAATTTGTAATTGGACTTTATTAAACAAATTAATTTGAGTAAAGATTATGCTTTCCATGGACCTCATAGAATTATTTAGAGGGTGTTTGATGTAAACTAAAATCAGATTTTAAGTGGATTGTGATAAAAGTTTTTGAAATGTGTGTTTGAAAAAATGTGGGACCCGTGAAAGATGTGGTTGATATTGATTGTTTGACTTTAACTTAGATTTTAATCCGACCCAAACATGCTGATAATATGCAAAAAAAAATTTTGTCTTTTAACATTTGGTTAATTAAACTTGGTGGGTTTGGCTAATGCATTTTGGCACTCTTTATCACTTTCATTTAAAGAAGCATATGGAACTCGAGGTGTCTACTCATGTTTCATCAAGTAGAAAAAAAAAAAAAAATAGTATCAAAATCTTGGTTTACAAGACGTGCTTATAAAAGCTAGATGTGAAGAATGGGAATTTAGTGATCAGAAGTGACCAAACAGAAGACTAGTCACACACCCAACCATAGAAATTCTTACGGTAAAGATACCAAGAATAAAAAATTAATTGTAGGTGAAGGAGAATCATGCAAAAGAACCAAAGAGATATGATGTGATCAATACATATAAAAGGTAATTTTTTTTTTTTTTTTTTGAATTATAATTTGAGAACCAAATACTCTTGAAACACATGGACGTGTCATTCCATAATTACAGACAGGTCCATATGATCCACAATCTGCCCGACCAAAAAGAATAATGCTTTGGAGCACCACTAATTTACGTGATATCGTTAATGGAGTTAAATGATAAGTCTAACTAAATATAGAGATATAGTACCCATTTCGTTACACTAGTCGATGAAAATAAAACACCAGGAAATGAACTTCAAATCTTCTTGGGTAAAATTTGAAGACCACAAGTTGATAACGAACCCTTGAAATGGGGACGTTTTTGAAAATTAACAATATGTTGCAGAATAATTTCTGTATATACATTAAACGAGATACATGGGTTTATATACATTCAATACTAAGCTATATTTGACAGGAAATAAACTATATAAGCTAACTTATAAAGTTTTATACCCAAATATATTTTCCCATAATGATACAGATCCTAATGTATATTGCAAGATTTAACTTTCCCGTCAACACTCCCCCTCAAGTTGGAGAGTGTATGTCAAGGACACCCAACTTGCCAAGAAGGGAACTGAATGATGCCTGTCCAAGTGGTTTCGTGAACATGTCTGCAAGCTGGCTACCAGAGGGAATATGTGCGGTCACAATTTCTCCTGATTGAATTCGTTCTCGAATAACATGACAATCAATTTCTATGTGCTTGGTACGCTCGTGGTAAACTGGATTGGCTGCAATGTGTAAAGCCGCTTGACTATCGTAAAACAATTTGCCAGGTTGTAGATGCTTAACCGATAAGTCATTCAATAAGTATTTGAGCCAAGTGATCTCACATGTAATGGAAGCCATCGCTCGATATTCCGATTCTGCTGAAGACCTTGATACAGTCATTTGCTTCTTAGTTTTCCAAGAGATGAGAGCTCCTCCAAGAAAAACACAATAACCAGTAACAGATTTTCTTGTGATAGTGCATCGAGCCCAATCCGCATCGCAAAAACCTGTGATCTGTAAGTCTCCTTTGGCTGGAAAATGTAAACCTTGTCCTGGTGCCCCTTTTAAATATCTTAGAAGGTGGTGGACTGCATTTAGGTGTGGCTTTCTCGGCTCTTGCATGAATTGGCTTAAAATGTGAACTGGGTATGAAATTTCAGGCCTCGTGATAGTGAGATATATAAGTCGACCCACTAATCTTCTATACATGGATGGACTTTTTAATAAATCCCCTTCTGTGGGCAGAAGTTTAACATTTTCTTCCATGGGTGTATTCAATGGTTTGGCTCCAAGTAAACCAGCTTCGTCTAAAATGTCAAGAGTATATTTGCGTTGTGAAATCGAGATTCCCTGACCAGATCGGGCTACCTCAACTCCAAGAAAATATCGCAATTGACCGAGGTCTTTGATGCGAAATTTAGTGCAAAGGAAATCTTTAAGTGCAGCAATTTCCTTATTGTCATTGCCAGCAATGATCATGTCATCCACATAAATAAGAACAACTGTGAAAGAGGTACCCGATACCTTAGTGAACAAGGAGTAATCAGCTCGAGACTGATGAAAGTCGTATTGTTGGATAGCATTGGAGAATTTTTGGAACCAACTTCGAGAGGCTTGTTTAAGTCCATAAAGTGCTTTGTTGAGTCGACACACTACATGATTCTCCCCCTGGCGACGAAAACCAGGAGGAAGCTGCATATATACCTCTTCAAGTAAATCACCGTGGAGAAAAGCATTTTGAACATCCATTTGGTGAAGTGACCAATTACGAACAGCAGCTATGGCAAGAAGACAACGAACAGTAGTTAATTTTGCAACAGGGGCAAAAGTCTCTTTGTAGTCGATTCCTTCACATTGGTTGAAACCTTTTGCCACCAAACGGGCCTTATACCTTTCAATAGTGCCATCAGAATTATATTTGATCCGGTATACCCATTTGCACCCAATAGGACGATGACCAAGTGGAAGAGAAGTAAGTGTCCATGTATTATTTTGCTCAAGAGCGCGGAGTTCTACAGCCATGGCTTCTTGCCATCGAGGATCCGAAACAGCCTGTTCATAAGTTATCGGTTCCATTGCAGTAGTGATAGTACATATAAAACGGAGATAATGAGGAGCAAGTTGTGCATAAGAGATATATCGATGAAGTGGATGACGCGTACCTGAAGAAGATGATGAACCTGGAGCAATCATGGTCGAGTTATAGAGATGATAGTCACGAAGAGTTATATTGGGTTGTTGATGTCTACCTGATCGACGAAGGGAAGGGACAACATAGGATGGTTGGGTAGTGGCATTATCAATGGAAGTGAGGTCAGTAGTTTGAGGCACATCTAGAGATGGGAAATTTATGTCCGTTGATGGTGGTATATTGTCACTTGTGTCTGGAGGTGTATTTGATTCAGGGGAAGTTTGAGGTAAGGGAAGCACAACACCATCCTGAGAAAATTCCTGACTTTGAGATTTGAACGGAAATATGTCTTCGTGAAATATGACATCTCGAGAAGAAAAGAACTTACGTGTGAGGGGGTCATAAACTCAGTAGCCCTTTTGGCCAAGGGGATAGCCAACAAATATACAACGACGAGCTCGTTGATCGAATTTATGTGTTGGCGTAAGATTGGTGGCATAACATAGGCATCCGAAAGTGCGGAAATGGCTGTACTCAGGTGGTCTTTTGTGGAGTAGTTGGTATGGAGATTTATTAAAAAGAAGTGGCGTAGGTAGGCGATTGATCAAATAGCATGCAGTTTGGACACTTTCTCCCCAAAAACTCAATGGTAAATTTGCTTGAAAACGAAGTGCTCTGCTTACATTTAAAAGATGGCGGTGTTTCCGTTCAACAACCCCATTTTGTTGAGGTGTTGAAGGACAAGAATGATGAAAGACAATCCCTTTAGTGTCAAGAAAATTTTTCATGGATACAAATTCAGACCCATTATCTGTACGTAAGATTTTAACACGATAATTGAATTGTGTTTCTACCCAAGAAAAAAAAGACTGTAATATGCCCTGTGTTTCAGATTTAAAATTCATAAGATGTATCCATGTATAACGAGTAAAATCGTCAACAATTGTTAAAAAATATCGAGCCCCAAAATGTGAATTTATTCGATGCGGTCCCCAAATATCACAATGTAGCAAATCAAAAGGTGCATGTGAAGAAATTGAACTAGATGGAAAAGATAAACGAGTTTGTTTAGCTAAATGACATATTTCACAGATATGATTGGAATCAAAATAAATTTCTGGATTGATTTTGGAAAGAACTTGAAGCGGGCCTGAAGATGGATGTCCAAGTCGTTGGTGCCACAGATGCGAGTGTTTGCTGATGTTGTAGGCTAAGGTTACGTTCTGATGTTTTGTGAGGTAGTAAAGACCATTATGTTGCTTGCCCAGGCCAATCATCTTCCTCGTAGCAGCGTCCTGTACCACACAAAAATCAGGAAAGAATATCACTATACACTTCAATGCTCGTGTCAACTTGCTAACGGATAATAAATTGACATGGAATTCAGGAACTTTAAGCACTTCATCAAGTTTGATATCTGGTGTGACACGTAAAGAACCAACGGATTCAATTTGTGTCTGACCACCATTTGGCAACTGAATAGTGGCTGATTTGGGTAAATACTTTTTGTCTGATAACTCAGTTGAAGATGTTACATGATCTGTAGCTCCACTATCAATAATCCAGCATAAGTTTGAGGGACAAGTGACTGGAATAACAGTAGAAGATGGTGTAATAATACCTGTGTTGTTTGCAAAGTGTTGTGGATTACCATCATTATTTTGCCTAAGCATGGCCATCAATTGATTGTACTCCTCAGTTGTGAATTTAGGTTCATCAGTAGAAGAACCTGTATTTGCCTCTTTTTCTGATTCAGTTTTTATATAATTGGCACTCGAACGGCGTTTGTTGGGAGGCTTGACATTTTTTCCATGGAGTTTGTGACCCACTGGAAATCCATGAAGAAAATAACATTTCTCAATGATGTGATAGTCTTGATCACAGTATGAACAATGTAATGCGTCCCTTGATTTTTGCCTCTGAGCTTGATTTGCTTGTATTGCTTTGCTTTGCTGATCTACCAACATAGCATGATGATTAATATTGCCACGATTGAGAGAAACTTCCACCTGTTTTTCTTGTTGGAGCACGAGCGAGTAAACACGACGAGTGTCGGGTAGGGGCTGCATCAACAAGATCTGTCCACGAGTGGCAGAATAGCTATCATTCAATCCCATGAGAAATTGCATGACTTTCTCCTTCTCTTCCCTTTTGTTAAGTTTTTCCAGGCCACCACATGAGCAGGTTAGAGAGTCATTATAGGATGAAAGCTCATCCCAAAAAGCCTTAAGTTTGGTATAGTATACAGAAATAGATTGCTGCCCCTGTCTATGTTCTGCGATTTCTCGCTTGATCTGATAAATCCTTGAGTCATTCCCTTGAGAAAAATGCTCTTTTAGCTCAGCCCAAACCTCTGCAGCAGTTTCTGCATATATGACACTACTTGCTATGTCTGGATTAACAGAGTTCAATAGCCATGACAAGACCATATCATTGCACCGTTGCCATGACGCGAAACTTGCGTCTGTCGAAGGAGGCGCTTTGATAGAACCTGTGACAAATCCGATTTTATTTTTAGCACTTAAACCAATGCGCATAGCACGACTCCATGTGCCATAGTTATCTCCTTCAAGCAGTTTGGAGACAAGAACAATACCCGGATGATCCGAGTGATGTAGAGAATAGAGATTCGATTTTTCGGTGTCAATTGATGTTTCTGTAGTCATGATTTCTGTCATGACGTGTTTTTAGCGGAAGGTAATAGGTTTCAAGAGCTATTAGGACAACGCTCTGATGCCATGAAAATTAACAATATGTTGCAGAATAATTTCTGTATATACATTAAACGAGATACATGGGTTTATATACATTCAATACTAAGCTATATTTGACAGGAAATAAAATATATAAGCTAACTTATAAAGTTTTATACCCAAATATATTTTCCCATAATGATACAGATCCTAATGTATATTGCAAGATTTAACTTTCCCGTCAACAGTTTTGGTAGTGTCAAAAGACAGAAACTTTGAGAAAAGGTGGGTGAAATATGCATTTCACCCTAAAAGTTAAAATACAATGCAAAATTTTGGTAGAGTGAATAATAAATTGGTTTACAAAATCATAATAAAATTAAAATCATAATAAAATTAAAATTAAATTGGTTGAAATTGGATTGGCATTCGAATGCCAAAGGCACACTAGCTACCCCCGAGGGCACCACTTGAGCGCCGGTTTATTTGCTCAGGCTTGTTTCACGATTTTGATGAATTTTATGATGCCCATTGTATCTAAAACACTAATTAGGATTGGATATGTAATTCACGACTTGTTTGCTCTTCATACTGTTAGAAGACAATATATTTTGATTGAGAGCATTAAATTTTCAAACAATAATTCATTATTTTGATCTAGTGAATTTTCCTCACATGCCTATAGTTTTTTTTTTTTAATTTTGGATTTTCACGTAAAATCTTGTGTTCTTGTAGCTAGAATTAATTTCATATTGCCCTATTAACTCGCTATTCCTAACAAATTGTTATGAGAGCGAGATTGATTTTTCGCTATGGAAACGATAAAATGTGATATACCATCGCATTTAGATCTCAACACAAGGTTTTTTGCTATGACAGGTGAAGATGCAAGCCATGTTCAAGCTGATGGATTTGAATCATGCCGAATTCATAAAATGTCTTCTACTTGGACGCAGGAGAAAAAGTAGCATAGATATCTAAAGGCCCTGTCACAATTTTTTCTACATAATTTCAAATTAGATTATTCAATATGTTCATAAGGAGAAAAATGTCGCAGCGTTATGGTTGAAACTAGGGCAGCTTTGTATGACGAAAGTTTAACCAGTAAGTTACGCTTGAAGCAACGCTTGTATTCTATCGCATGTTTAGAGATACATCTATTGAGGATCAGTTGACCATTTTTAAAGAAATTGTAGCTGGTGTTGAGATTATGGAGGTTATATACGATAAGGAGAATCTTAAATTGATTTTGTTGTGTTCACTATCATCTTTTTATATGACTTTTTTGGATACTATTCTCCACTATCGTGATCTCCCACAATTGATGAGATCTATGATACTTTACCATCAGAAGAGAAGATGAAGCATCTTGTGTTGGATCAAAGGGTTACGTAAAGGGCCTAGTTATTCATGGAAGGACTTAAGAATTTGGGTGGTAATATAAGGGTAGGTGGAAGATTAAACATAGTGAAAAATTATATCACTTTTGGAAAAGAAAAGGATCATTAGAGTTGACCGTTACAAATTGCAGTACACGAATAGAATAGCTGCGCCTAAATATAAGAAAAAGCAACCCAATGATATAGGAGAAGCTAGCTAGTATTTTGTTGAGAGTCGTACATTATATTTTATGACTTCATTTTTCATTTCCTTTTTACACAAGTACTTATTTACACCTTTAAGTCAGTATGCAAGTTCAAAAATTTCATATTCAATTTTATTGTATTGCTTCAGTTTATTTTAATCAATCATTTCTATATCATAATTATTCGAGATGTTGTAATTCAATATCCTTGCTTTCATTCATTTATTGTGCTTTGTAAATTGTTGACAATTTTTTCTTTCGATTCAGCTTCTTTCCTCTTAACAGCATGACTTATCAAAATCTCTTAATTTCGATATGTTAGGTACCTACCTACACATTTTCGGACGTTTTCCAAAATTATGTCTATATACTCGCCAGAAGTATATATCCCCAAAAAGTGAAAACTTTTTTATTTGCTCATTTTTTGGTATTTTTGTCTTTCAGAGTCTGATTGGTAGAGATTAAAATTAGATTAAAATTAAAAAATTAAACGTTATTGTTGACTTTCATTAGACGATTGTGATCAACGGCTATATTTTTAATTTTAATCGACATTTGAGCTCTACGAAACAGGCTCTCAATAAAATTATCTTTTTAGAACAACATCTGAGTTTGAGCATTTAAAGTTGATATATGAGATTAATTTCGTTGATCAATAATTGTAACTAAATAAATTATCTTTCAAACTTTGATTCGAATTTAAAAAAAATAATAAAAATACTATTTCACTTTGCATATCTTTTGGTGTGTGTTGTTTATTGAATATTATAAAGCCATCCAAAATAAGATACCATATTTATTTAGTGGTCCAGTGTGTTAATAACAATAACCCACTTCGGTCATGATAATGTAAATTTTGTGTACTGAATAAGATTGAGGGTTGGCCCGCCAGCGGCACTAGACATCGGGGTGGTGGGCTGGTGGGATAGGTTTTTTTTTTTTGGTAATTGGACTTTATTAAACAAATTTGAGAAAATATTATGCTCTCAATGGACCTCAAAGAAGTAATTTGGTTAATATTAGGCTTGTTCGCAAAAATCGTCAAACCGGAAAATCGAATCGAAACCGCA
>CAIGRR010268293.1:0-21035 GCA_903798365.1 Fraxinus sp. 1973-6204 | reverse complement strand
GATGGATTAACCCTCAAATAAGCCCTTAAGTTTTCAATTTTCATAATTAGACCCAGAAATTCTGGTGCGGGTATTAAAATCTACCCTCCTAAAAATAAATTTATCCCTCAAAATTTACCTTGAAATTCATCGAAAAGTTGTGGGTACTTGGTCCGCATCTCCACCTCTTGCTCCCACGTGGCCTCTTCAACCGAGTGATTACACCACTGTACTATCACTAGCGGGATCACTTTGTTCAGGAGGGCCTGAATTCTTATTGGTACTTCTTCAAGCTCAAACTTCGTTGTAATTCAATAGACTGATGGTTGACCACATGACTCGGATCAGGGACGTACTTCCTAAGCATTGACACATGGAAGACGTCATGTACAGTTGAAAGTTAAGTTATGGAGGTAACACTAACTGATATGCAACGTTCTATGCAACGTTCCCAATACGTTGCAAGATCTCCAACGGGCCAATAAACCTTGGTCGCAACCTACCTTTCTTGCCAAAACGTAGCACTCCTTTCATTGGTGCCACTTTGAGGAATACCTTAGTGAAAATTCCAGACCCTTTTTCTTTCTATCTGTATAAATCTTTTGTCTATCCTAGACAATTTTCATGCTGGCGTCTAGCCTTAAAATCTTTCGCTCACCGACTTCATCCTAATGAACTGGTGATCTACACTTTCTCCCATACAATACTTTGTATGGTGCCATGTCAATTGAAGTGTGGTAACTGTTGTTGTATGAGAACTCAACTAATGGTAAATGCTTCTCCCATTGTCCCCCAAACTCGAGTATACATGTCCAAATCATGTCCTCCAATGTTTGAATTGTTCGCTCAGATTGCCCATCCGTCTTGGGATGGAATGCCGAAACTTTAGTTTAGTCCCCATAGCTTGGTGTAAACTTTCCAAAAGTTCAATGTGAACCTTGGATATCTATCTGAAACAATAGAAAGAGGCACGCCATGTAATCTTACTATCTCATTCACACAACTGCACGAAATGGTCCATAGTAAACGTCATCCAAACGGTCAAGAAATGAGCCGATTTGGTAAGTCAATCCACTATGACCCAAATAGCATCGTGACCTCTTGCTGACCTTGGAAAACCAATCACGGAATTCATAGTTACATGCTCCCATTTCCACTCTGAGACTTCCAATGGTTCACGTAACCCTAACGATTGCTGGTGTTCGGCCTTCACTTGCTGACGTACCAAACATTTCTTGACATACTCGGCTATATCCTTCTTCATGCCTTCCTACCAAAATATTGTCTTCAAATCCTTGTACATCTTTGTGCTTCCCGGGTGTACTGAATAAGGAGAGGAGTGAGCTTCCTCTAGAATCTCTCTTTTCAATTCCTCGAAATCCGGTACTCACATTCATCCTTAATAATATAATGTTTTATCTTCATCTATGGTGAAATCTTTTCGCTTTTTTGAGTTAATCTCAGACTTGATATACTCAAAAGACTAATCACCCTTTTGATGTCTTTTAACGGAGTGTAGGTCGGATAGAGAGTGCTGCTACTCGAGTGACCACACCTGGCTGAGTAGTGACAACCTCGAGATTCAGTTTCTTAAATTCTCTCCATAATGGTTCCTGCGTGGTCAATATAGCTAATTGACCCGTCATTTTCCGACCAAGGCATCAGCTTCCACATTCGCCTTGCCTGGGTGATAAAGAATTTCATAATCGTAATCATTTACTAACTCAAGCCACCTTTTCTAATATCAACTCTGATGACCCGAATCCTTAACTTTTCGAGTGTCACTAAATAAAATTCAAATTTATTTCATAGAGACTTAAATAGTAACAAGAAATGGTTTTACTCATTAAGTAAAAAAAAAAGGGGTTTTAACTTCAATAATTAATTGCGAAATCTTAATATTAAAGAATAATACATAACATAAATAATGTCTTTAAAAAAAATGAAACTTAAAAAGTTGTGTTTTAAACACAATGTAATTTATTAATCCTAGCCCGTTGCCATCTCCGTGTTGACTACCTCGAACCATCAATTGTCTGAAAGGGGAAATATCATAGAGTGAGATTTATAAAATCCCCATAAGTACGCTATGAATATTATCGTATATAACTTAAAGGAGCATAATAATCATAATCAACATAATGGAGACACAATAATAACATAGGTGGTCTAAACTCCGGTTCCCTTAACATAATCATAATCATATTGTACTATATGGGATCCATAATAATTTTCTTGAAATATAATAATAATCCAAATATAGGTAGCGTACTTACCGTGAAATTTAAAAGAAAGAGTAATAGAAATTGAATAAAATTGCTTTATCCCTCTTACAATTACCACCTCAGCTATGTGCGTGTATGTGTGTATATTGTTTGGACTACAAAAATAATAGTGAGTTGCATCATTAAGGAAAAACCTATGATGGTGGAAAGGCTATTAATTCTAGCATTAAAAAACGTTCTTTGAAATTTGTGAAATGAGCAAGAATCTCTTCCTCATTCCTCATGTGAATACTTCATTATATATACACATGCATTCACACTACAAATTACCCTATGTTTGGTAAATCATGAATGTGACAAAAAACATATATCAAGGATTTCTATATAAGGGTTTGACCAAGCATTCAACCCTTCTTCAAAGAGCAAAATTTGTGGGAATTAGCATTTATACTAAGTTTGCTACAAGGTCCTAGAAGATAGATTAACCCTCAAATGAGCCCCTAAATTTTCAACTCTTATAATTAGACCCAAAAATTCGAGTGTGGATGATATAATCTACCCTCCTAAAAANGATTAACCCTCAAATGAGCCCCTAAATTTTCAATTATGATAACTAGACCAGAAATTCGGGTGTGGTCATACATAATATATACCTCTGCTTTAAGAGCCACAACTATACACAATTGTTGTATCAGAATTCATTTGTTGTTACAGGCTTACACAATCACCAGTAGGAAGTATTTCAGTTAATTTGCAATGACATTTACTTGGAAAGGAAAAAATTGATTGTGGAGCTTTAGACTGTGATGTCCACATTTTTGAGTACTAGCTGATGATATTTCACTTGTTTTACCTCCAAACGCCCCACTTATAATATTTGTCAAGCATGCTGATTCACATGATCACTTGTTGGTTGTCCATGTTTCTAAGAACTAACTTGAATGATTAACTGTACAAAGAAATTTACGAGAACATGAGAAATATTTTTATACCAAAGGAGGAACAGTTGACATGTGGCCTCTCTTATCCAAAAGTATATATAAACATTTGTTTCATGATTGAGCTATGAACTGAGTCATAACAATATTAATTTCTAGCAGATCCTGATACATGAACATGAAGTCTGATAGTGACTGTGCATATGTGCTATATTTTTGCATGCAATTGCTCTTTTTTTTTCATCTCCTGCTCTAATATATATATATATTAAAAATTTGGTTTAGAAAATCACCAGCAAGAGTAAAGTTTCAACTATGAAAGGAACTTAGGTTGAGAGCACCTTTAGGGAGTACAAATTAATCTATAAAAAAAATAATCCATTTAAATTTATGGTTATCAAAGGCTTTGCATGCACCATTTAAAAATGAAGTGCGAAATGAGAAAACGAATCCCAGCATCCCTGTTGTGATGATGCTCCTTTTCATCCATACAATGAAGGTTTGAGTAAGATTTTGAATAAGATAGTTGTGGCATGGAGGTGGTATCCACTTTCACAAATGAGCAGTCAAATGTTGGTGTGAACAATGTTCTGTAATTTATAGCAGGAAAAGCATGACTTCTACTCGCATTCTGATATAAGCTCCAGAATGTGAATTGTTATGTCCTCCTAGGGGGCAAGTTAGTACTAGGGTACTGAATAGTACATTGATCTTAATGAGAGGACAATTTAAAGAAAATCCAGCTCTTATTTTTTCTCAATTTAACAAGTTGACACCTCCTTGGGGTTATAACCAGCTGATTAAGTATTCATTCTTTATACTGCCTAAAATCTATAGGTGACATTGACAGAAATATAGGGAGCTCACTTTTAAATAGTTATTACAGAGAGATGTGGAGGTTAATGTTGACATTCTGTTTGAGGTAGCTGCCTATCTTTGTGAGATTCTAAGATTTGGTAACTTGTTACTTCTCAGTTGTTTCACCCCCAACTTAATTTGATTTTCAAGTAAGTATATTAGTTAGGACTTGACAAAACTCCCGAATCGAACTAAGCGGTTCTTCATAAGTTAAATACTCGAACGCGTATCTGAATTGAGAACCGATGAGTTTGGGTCGGTTCTCGGTTCTAGACCAAGAACTGAATCTAAATATTTTTTTAATTTTTTATTTGAATTAATTAAATTATTTTAATTTTTTCTAAACAAATTAGCAAAATAATTAAACAAACCAGCCAAGTCCAGCCAAATTAATTTTTTGTTAACCCAACATTTTGACCTTATCCTTCCCCTTTCCATTCCAATTTCATTTGGCAAGCAGCAATATGTCCACTCCCGTATAAACCCAATTCATTTGATAATTTTAAAATCTACATCCTCTTTCTCAAATCGATTTTGAAGCTCCTTCATTTCATCGGTGGCGGTAGCTACTGATTAGATCTCTGGGTGCAGTATAAGCATTAAAATGGAATTTGAAGCTTCTTCATTTCACCGGCGGCAGTAGCTACTGATTTTGGTACTTTTTTCCATTTCTATTTGAGTTAAGACTTATATATTCTTATCATTTTAAATTGAGTTATGTTAATTTGTAAAAGTTACGAATGAACATGTCATTAGTTGTATTTATGTAGTGTTGATGTAAATATTAAAAAATTTAATTATGGTACGGAACCGTACCCCAACGGTTCCATAATTATATTTGGACCCGACGGTTCCATTTATTAAATACCCGAAAATTTTGGATCGGTTCGATTTTTTTCAGAATCGAACCAAACCGAACCGAACCGACCCATAGCCTTAATATTAGGTTTAATTTACTATGTTCGTAGCAAAGTGATTGGTGCTAAATTAGCATGCATTCATTATAACGGGCTAAGTAATGTCTTACTCCTCTTAACTCTGATTCAATTGCTCACAATACCTCTTATCATTTGAAGTTACATTGCTAACCACCCATACGCTGCCCGATTTTTCTTTTTCCTTTTCTTTTCCTGGAGGGTGGAGACTGTTGATTAAGAGGATGTTTGGCTAATTAGCTTAAATGCTCCTTAAAAGAACTTTTTTCGGCAGTTTGGAATTTTTACTTCCCTAGCCAAATATGGTCCAAGGCGGCAGCTCAATGTTACAAGGAAGATGCATTGCTGATTATAGAATAAATTGAATTTAGACATACCCTGTCCCTGGAATATATTTGCAAATTTATCTCAAATGTCCAGGGCATGGTGGCTTTGATTTGGCTTTCTTTTAAGTGTTGGGATATGATGAAAAGAGATGCCAAGCTGGTGCTGGAGGAGTTTCATTACAATGGTATTTTGATGCAAATATGAATTCGTGTGTGGTTTTGAACCCCAAGACAAATGATGCCTTTGATGTTAGGAATGCTAGACCCTATAAGCTTGGTGAGTTGTGAATACGGTATCATTTCTAAGGTGCTGTAAAAGCACTTGGAAGTTTAATATCAAGTTCATAGAATGCCTTTGTCAGGGGTAGGTGGACCGTGGATACTGGAAGCTGTCTCTTTGGGCAACAAATTGATTGATTCCAGGTTGAAAGAGTGGTGGAATGAGTCTCTTGTAAGCTTCACGTGGAAAAATTGTAATTCAGTTCTATGTCTGTACTTGTAAGTTTTCTGTGATTGAGAATGGGGAACCCTTTAGTCCCTGGTAGGTCTGAGGGTTCACAACAAGCTAGTCCTTCATCTCCTTAGCTTTTAATGTATGTTAGGAAACTCTCAGCTGCATTTTTTACTTTTTAACCAAACTGGATGCTGCAGTAAATATGACTTTTATACCTTGTGAAGCTGAGTTCACCGGGAAGGTTCTACAATGTTTTGAAACTGTGTCTCGTTTGAATATCATGTTGTAAAGTGTGGTTAATTGCTTTAGGTGACTGTACTGAGAGGGTGGCTGATATTTTGTTGTAGAGTATGTCTTGGATTTTCAAAAAAAAAAACAAAAACAAAAACAAAAAATTCTGGTAAATTGCCATAGCAGATTTTGCCTTGACACTTGGTGTGGGAATGTTGATCGAAAGAATGTATTTCCTCAACTTCATCTGATGCCATTCAACAAGTTGGCTTTTGTTTGGGAGGTGTTTGTTGTTTCTGGCTAAAATATAACTCAAAATGTGGTGTTTAGAAAAGCTCCACAGAATTGATAGTTAAAAGCCTTTGTTGGAATTGCTCGGTAAATTGTATTATTTCCTCAGCTGGTGGTGCAGGTCACAAAAGGAACAAGAGAAGGCAAATACAATCTCAATCTACAGGAATAACTCTTAAAGTAAAAATATTCAATGACAAATTTAAAAGCTGAATAGCAAGCACCTGATATTGATTTTGGATATGAATTATTATTGAAGGCATTATTCCAGAAAATACTCCTCCATATTTGCATTTTTTTGATCCTTTAACCGCCGCTTCTTCTTGCCCCACAGGTGAATCTTTTTTTTGTTGGAACTAGAAATGCTCTTTAGCATTATAATGAAGATAATCAAGAGAACAAATGAAAGAATGAATTTTGAACTCCTTTGAGGATAACATTTAGATTTAAAACATCTAGATTAATGAATTTATATTACATCGGTACATATATGTGTACAAAAGGTGATGACTATATAATAACGTTGTCTTCCTAATTAAGGGTTAAGTACTAATTAGAATGACTGATGGGGATGGGGATGAAAATATAGTCATAGGCAGACTGGTATACGTTGATGTAATGGGGATTTGGCACATTGAACAACAGTGAGGAAGAAATTCTCGTCACAGGGGATATGTAGTTTTGAATGATGAGCAGCGAATTCATACAGTTCCTGAGCCTGATCAAGCAATGCCTTGAAGAGTGGGTGGTTAAGCAAGGTAATTTTGATTACAAACCTCTTGTGGTATTCGCCTACATACACAACCAGGTGACCCTTTGGGACATCAGTTGGAACAATCTGGTCTTCATTCATTGAAGGCCACAAAGAAGACCATTGGCAGCAGCACTTATAACTGGCACCAGAAGGTATGACTCTACCACCTATTCTTTGCCACTTTTTCGTGAATGCATTCATGAACTTCCCTTTTGAGAGCTCCATGTATCTTTTCTGGGTGGGCACTTGAGTGCGTGTGTTTGTAGAGAGAGAGAGAGGGATTGCTCTGCTGGTGTGGAAGTGGAGGGAGGGAGAGGTTTGTTTATATACAGGAGTGAAAATGTATCTTTGGGAACATTAAGTGGTTGGTACAGTGCAAAGCTAAGAAGCAAGCTGAGTGTGAGTGTGATATTTAAAGTGCATTTAATTACATGTTTGCATCTCTCTCTCCTTTTTGGTATTGCAAAATCTTCATACGAAAGTGTACGAACATGCATGGCACGATTTACTCCTAATAAACAATAGTATCACATAACCCTCTCTCTCAGAAAAAGAATGAGACCCCACGAGTTGAGTGTGGTGTAGATAAGATATGAAAGAGGGATGGGAGAGAGAAGCTTCTCTTGGGCATAGTGCAATCTCACCTATATATTATTGCCACACGTGTTGGTGGATATTGCGTGCACTTATGCGTGGGAGTCCATCTATTCACATCTATGCCATAGTTGGAGTTGGATTTGGAAGGAGATGGGATGATATTAATCTTGTAATCCGTCAGTGGATCAACGGAGACGATGGATAAGGGTTGGTGGATGTACTAAAATTGGAGTTAAGAGTAGTCTTATTATGATAATGCACTTTTGTTGAAAGTTCATTTTCACCCAACTACTGCTGTGATAATGATGCTTTTGAACCAACCAAAGTGAAATCATTTCCTTAATTGATCGTTCTTGTTGGATACCGCGCGTTGAATACAGATTTCTTAATTGATCATGTTTTTGTGCTTGTGTAATCATCTTAATTTAGTGCTCAAATCATCATCTTTATCAGTACTGCTGTGTACTGCCCGTACATTGTTATAGCCACGCAACTTTCAAGAAGATAAACAATAAGTCCAAAGAATAATTCTTAATGTAGCAAGTTTGACTCCATGTTAACAATTTTTATGAAAAGCCATTTCTGAAAGGCCTTTTGTTTTCACATTTTCTTGTTTGCCATTGCAACCTGCAACTGCTCAGACAGCCAGTTTACTGTCAGCCAGAGGAATAATACCCCACATAAAGACACACTACACACACATCGATAAGCGAAGTTGGGACGTTATTTATTTTTCTTCTGTATAGTAAGTGAAAATTGATTTCTGAATATGTGCTGTGATGCCAGATGTATCCGTTTTTCTCCAATTAATTTGTATATGCTTATTTACCCAATACATGATGATTGGGAAGCCAGCACACTGATTCATCCCCCCAAAGGATATAGTGCTCTACTTTCCTAGCTGAGAGGCACATTAATTACCGATGATTCAATCATTTTGCACCTTCCTCTACTTTTTCTAGATATTAAATGATCGAGTGTCAAATCATTTCCAGCTACGATACTGTAAGGTTAAGTCATTGGCCGAACTTTGAGTTTCGCCCAATTTACTTGGTGGACTAGACCTAGTCGATGTGGGATGTTTGTCCATTGAACTTGTATTTGGTTGTGAGAAAATTTCCCAGAAGATCAATAGATTATTAACCTTTATACTGCAACTTTTAGTATGTGCTTGATTTCAGAACAAATTTGAAGCCTAAACCGATCAGGTAATGTAGAAAAGCACGAGGAATGGGACCCCATGCACAGAGCTTACAGGGGGAGAGGAGAAATGCATGTTGGTGACACCTCAAACCACTAAATTGGTGGAGTATCATAACTCTATGCCATTCATGCCAATGATTTGATTCGACTAGAGAAATAATTGCCACATGTATGTTGCAGTCCTTTTTATTATATATATAGCTGTCACATTGCATAAAATATCCAATGATTGATTGTTAAAAACTAGATTTTTAGTAGATTTAGATAAACGGTGATGAAATGTATCATTGAAAAGTTGTGGGTTCCATGAAATGTAATTGCGAATGAGTTTTTGGGCAAAAATGAGTTTTAGAAAATGGGAGTCAAACAAGAGCTTGATTCTCGCAATTCCGTTGTAATACCTCGTTTACGTGTTAAAAGACAGAAGGATTAGTTTATGAGATAGACGTTTGATGGAGAAAAGGTATAGAGTGGAAGAAGAACTTCCGTCTACTTACCGTGCTTGAACTGGTCGAGTTAAAATATCCTTAGTCAACCTAGTTAAGCACGCACGGATAAATTAGGAGAGACTGTTAGATGATTTCTAAAGCTAACGAGAAAAGAGTAGGAAAATAATTAACAAGCAGTTTTCTCACTTAAAATAGAAGCCTGACAGTAATTAAAGTATCCCCAATATCTTGATGAAAGCTTCTCTACAGCTATCAGTTCTGTTCTTTACGGCTCAATCTGAATGTTTATTTCATTTTTGGATCAAGTGGAGTAAGATCATCGTATCTCGAACTTTGGATATAAAACCATGAAAATAAGGAAGGGAGGCAATGTAATTTTGACAAGATAAATTAAAATTAAAAGAAAGCAAGTCAAAAACTTGATTGTTAAAATTTCATAAGTGTACGATAGTCAAGTAATGGATGGATAAATTATAATTTCGTGGAGAACTATGCACCTGATTTAGTTCTCATTAATGTTTACTCTAATCGAATAGTCATTTTGTGATTGTTGATCGTGTAACTAATTATCTAAACTAATCTACTAAGCAACTAAGAAGCATTTGTAAGTCGATTAAAAGCAAGCACTAAAAATTTGAATTTCCCTTTAGGGTGATGTTACGTGTACCTAAGGACTTACCTAATTTTTTACCGACTTGACACGTGGTTGCCCCCTATTGGTGGGGTGCCTGGGCCCTAAGCAATTCAGAAGCATTTGTAAGTCGATTAAAAGCAAGCACTAGGAATTTGAATTCCCCTTTAGGGTGATGCTACGTGTACCTAAGGACTTACCTAATTTTTTACCGACTTGACACGTGGTTGCCCCCTATTGGTGGGGTGCCTGGGCCCTAAGCAACTCAGAAGCATTTGTAAGTCGATTAAAAGCAAGCACTAAGAATTTGAATTTCCCTTTAGGGTGATGCTACGTGTACCTAAGGATTTACCTAATTTTTTACCGACTTGACACGTGGTTGCCTCCAGGCACCCCACCAATGCTACGTGTACCTAAGGACTTACCTAATTTTTTACCGACTTGACACGTGGTTGCCCCCTATTGGTGGGGTGCCTGGGCCCCCGGCACCCCACCAATAGGGGGCAACCACGTGTCAAGTCGGTAAAAAATTAGGTAAATCCTTAGGTTGAAATAGATTTTTCCTTCCCTTTATTACTCCGTTTTAACACAACTTGTTGACGTCGAAAATTGTATAAATAAAATTTAAGCTAACTTCAAGTGTAAATAAGGATTTTTATTAATAATTACTTACAAACTACTAGTGTTTTTATCAAATGAGATATTTGAAATATGAAGTTGTTAGGCTTCATCCCCTTCTTTTCCCTAAGGATACCGTCCTCCTTTTTAAAGGAAAGGATGTGTGTATCTTTCATATTATTGTCTTGTCAACAACAGTATCGAGCTGTGAACTTGTGCTAATTGCTTAAGTCCTGATTGGTTACTGTCAAATCAACATACAATACCGAGCTGGGAAGGTATGCCAATGACATATCCTGATTGGTTGCCAAGGTTGGCTCCATTAGGTTATCATGTAGCCACCTTATATGGGATCCTCAGTAATTAATGAACTGATTGAAGAATGAAGCTATAACATATGATTGGTGGAAGGGTAATTATATTACCACTACAAAGTTTAATTACTACACCACAATTTTTAGTGTTTTTCTTATTTACTTAAATAGCATTAAGTAAAATTACATAATTAGAGTTAATATATAATTAGCCTAAAATAAATTATTNTAATTATATTACCACTACAAAGTTTAATTACTACACCACAATTTTTAGTGTTTTTCTTATTTACTTAAATAGCATTAAGTAAAATTACATAATTAGAGTTAATATATAATTAGCCTAAAATAAATTATTGTTCCACCGCAAACAAAAATCTTAAGTTTTTTTTTTCCTCCTTTTTTATTCAACGTCTAATTGTGCATAGCTTTTCAATTGATGGCGACTTCTACTTTCTACCACGGCGGCAAAGATAATTTTCTTTTCCTCGCTGTAAATGTAATTATACTATATGGTGTTATTCCATGAATTTTTATTTTTATTGTTTCCTAATATGGTGGTTTCATGAATTGAGAATTAAGAATCCCCTTCTGTCCTATGCCACCTACGCTTCGGACACAGAGGAACCACCACCACCACCATAATGTATTAGGAAGTAAATTACTAAAGATTCATCCACAAGCAAATTAAAGAAGTTGAAAAACACCAACACGTCATTAAATTTAGTAAAGATGAATTCTTGGATATGTTTACACTTATTCGGAGAAATTTGGAGAGAAATTTGGGATTTCCGTAGGTGTTGATAAGTCAAACTCCAAGCATATTTACTCTATTCCATTCCAAACTTGCTACATTTGAAGTCAATGAATAAAGTATTCAAAGAAGTCTTGGGAAAAAGATTATGGAAACTAATTATTGGGGGTAAATGGACAATATACCTAAGCCATATAAGTTGCAATTAAATTATTGGGGGTGAATAATAAAAAACTTGCAATTCGTCAACACAGATGGAGATGAAAAGTGGGAAGAGAAAAACATATTCTAAGAAAAAATAAAATAAAGATGAAGTATATTGGGAGGATAAATACACCACAATATTGTATTTTATTTTTTATTTTTAGTTTTTATTGTATTAGGAGTATAATTGTAAATTTGTTGTGGTGTATTTATTGAAAATATATTTTAATTTTGGTGTGATTATAATGTGGTGTAATAATTAAATTTTATGGTGGTAATATAATTACCCTTGGTGGAATTGGTGCGCACTGACGCAAGTCCTTCCAAATATCATTAATTGACTGAATATTTTGACAGTGTGTAAGGAATTTATAATCATTATGTTCTCTCAAACAACGACAGTCATAAGTACGAGCTAACATTGCACATCCGACCTTAATTTAGCATGAACTAAGTGCATATAACAAATGGATTTAATTAGGTCGCAGGTCGAATGACAACACAACTCAATATCATGGTAATACTTGATTATTTTGTTGATCAATGTTCATATTTTGTTCAATAGTTTTTCTTGAGTAAGATTTAACATATCTTCACACGTGACCTTTTCTCTCTATGAAATATACGAAGATGTAAGTAAGAATGCATTAAAATACAAGAATACATATTTAAATTATGCAAGGTATAACCGATATATCTCTATTCCATATCAAACTTCACAATAATTGTTATAACGTGCTATATTCTTTATTATTTCTATAGAATACAATAAAGATCACATTAATTCAAGTGTTAGTTACACAATTGTAAATCAACAACTATAATAATCTTTAAGATAAACAAACATCTAAAGTCAAAGTCTTCAAATAAGTATTATGGTCCGTTTGATTGCAAAGATGAAATTTTGGTTGAAAGAAACGAATTGCAGGGAATTGAAATGTTTAGAATTTGTTTTATTGGGAATTGTAATTAATTGTGTCTGATTGATATAATTTTTCACCTGGTTCGTTTGACTTTGTTTTTCATGAAAATTGTCAATTAAAATGATAAAATTTCTTACAATTGGGGATAGAATTTGTTTAGATTGCCCAAAAAAAATTGATTTTTTTTTTTGTGTTCGTTTGGCTTTGTTTTTCATGAAAATTATCAAGTAAAGAGATAATTTCTTTACAATTTGGGATAAAATTTATTTCCATTGACAAAAAAAAGCAAGAAAAAAAAAGATGGAAAACTTTTTACCACAAAAACCAAAGGAATTGGAATTCCTTAAAACCAAGGAAAAGCCGGTCACGTGGGCTAAACCAAGAAAAATAATTCCAGGTAAAAAAAAAAGCTTATCAAACAGGACAAAAAGCTGAAATTGGAAAAAAGTTTCCATTTTTCATGGAAAAAAGGAACGTATCAAACAAGCCCTTAGAACTTTTTTAATTAATGGTTCATCTATGTCTTAGTGACAGAGTCATATAATCTTCAGAGTGTTGATTTCTTGTGTGGTGCTTCCTGATTCCTTTTCAATTAATGATATTTGGCTCTTCCTTTGCAAGATATTATGTACATATATTTTCGAAAAATATACCTTGTAGTTGCACCCCTATATGGGCAGCGATTGCATTGCTGGCAAAGAAGGCATTTCAATCGCAACGCATATAGGCATGCCATCGCACGCCTCAATTTCTGTTCCATTACACTTTGGTCCTCGAATTTCTTTCTTCTTTCAACTCGAGTCCTTCCTCCATGAAATCTTAGTCATTCATCTTCTATTCTTCATAATTTAATCCATGTAATCATAAATCATCCATTCTTGATCCGAATCACCTTATGAACAATTACAATTTAGTCCTCAAAATTTTATATTTCTTCATTTTTCACCTTTCTTTGACCGATTTTCATTTCTTCTCATAAAAGATCATCCAAACTCGAGATTATCGTACAACAATCGATATTTAATCAAATTAAGCAATAATTCCATCAAATTAACTCCCAAACACTTTTGATGGTCCAAATATGTGTAGAAATAACATCTACCAGTTATCGTCTATGATCATAGTTATTATTCCCCTTTTATTATTCTTTCTTCTTATTCGAGTTAATTCAACTCGTTCATCACCAACTTATTGAATTCAAATTTTCATCAAAAACCTAACACTTCACTTTATGGAATCTGGAGTCGAACTATCTAGTTTAAAAATTTAACTTTCTAGGAAATTAACTAATCTTCCTTGATATTTTGAGTGGAAATCAACAGAGTTTGCTTGATAATAACAGTTTTACTGTGTGGATTATTATGATCTTGACACTTGAGACACTTTGCTGTTGGACATTTCTATGAGCAAAGTATGTACTAAATATGTCGATATGTTCTTTCACCTAAGATGATGGAAAATAATTGTCTTTTCGATAAAATTTCCGCCTGTTAGAACCGGGGCCCAACGCCACCATCCCTCCACCACACAACTTGCTCCATAGCTGCATCATATTTACACACTCATTTATCATGTACACAAAATCCTTCAATCCTCTAATTATTATCAGAACAATAATTCTACCTGTACAAAACAATTCGACAACTTTTTTGACAAAATGCCACTTGGCGGCCCCCTATTGGGGGGGAGGCTGCGGCGGATTATTTTGTACAAATAACATGGTTCTTATCAAAATAAAACCTATATTAATTGTACTGCAAAACTCATATTATTGTGATTATAGTTCCTAACTATTAGGATCACGCATAATTAAGGAACATAAATGTGTGAATTGAAGTCAATTTTGCAAAATTGTATTAAATTTCAAGAAACCTTGCATATGAACATGACCACATGCTTGTGGCTAAATATATTAATCATTGATTGTAATCTAGTATACAACATACACAAATGCTTGTGGGTTATAAATAATTCCACCATTAGAGAGCGTTTTATTTTCTCATTGTATGAAAATACTGATTTGACGAAGAAGATCAAAATATAGGTATTTTTCAAAATAATCGTATATAATTCATCAGGAAAAAACGATATTACATCACTTACTCGGATTGGTATTTGTAGAGATCTTCTTTTCCTCGGCAGATATGAGACTCAAATTCAATCAGATATCCCAAGAGGAAAAGATAGAAGCTAGATGTGTTCCAACCTATACTCACAAGGAAAGCTCGAACTACCTTTAAACGAAAGTATACATATACCTGAAACTGACACAGGTGGTTAGGTAGACAATACTTAGGGATGCGAGACAACTCTCTCTAAGGAACTTGGCAAATTAATATCCCTGTAACTTTGGGAGAAAGGGTGCTTCCTCACAAAGGGGGTCACAATGACTACGCTTGAGCGACTTAACCTACAAGGTAAATAGTCGAATCCCTTTTATAAAAACTCATTATCTACCTCGTGTCTAGCTTACTCTTCTACCAACACAAGAGATGGAGAGAGAGAGAGAGAGACTTACCGCCGGAAGGAACCTCCAAGAAGAGAAAACTAATAGTCGGTAATTGCTAATGCAGCATCATCAAGATTCTCACTGCACACTGCAATACTTAGCATTGCATGTGAATCTTGATGACGCTGCATTTGCAAGAAACGACTCATGATCAATTTGTTGTAGATCGGTTCAAGACACTAAGCCAGGACACAACTGAAAATGCAATAACAAAGAAAAATCTTCAAAAGAAAAAAAAATAAATTAAACTTTTGACTCGTAAATATAAAGGAGGGATTATTTGACTAAGGCGAGATGAACCCAGAAAAAAAAAATGTGATGGTGGAGAGGAAAATCATATTGCAAAGCTGAATACTTATATAACTGAAACCCTAATACATTTTAGACTGAAAAATCAATTCATTTATACAAAAAAGAAAATAAAATAAAATTAAACATCCAGTTATAAAACAATTATAGACCACAGCAATTATGGATTTGTGTTTTTCTGTACAGATTTTTAAGGTGGGCTCTTCAAAAGAATCTAGCAGGAGATCTTATGTTGTCGTCATCAGACATCAAAATCTACTTTGTGAACACAACAGAAGCATAAAAGATCTGATCAGTGAAACACAAGATTCCTGTGATCAATTGAAGTCAAGAAAATAGACCTTATTTTCAAGATTGGGCTATAAAATACCCAGAAATATATCCAAGAACACACAGTTACACAATAACAAGAAAAAAAATAAAAAGAGTTTACTGGTATCAAGAGCACGAGAGATAAAGAGAAGATGGGTAAGAACGAGAACGGGAGAGAGAACGAGGGGATGGAGGCGGGTATTGGGGGAGGGTCTAATGGTTTGGGATGTTAGAGAGCATAGAAGATGGAAGAAATAGGAGTGCAGATACACATGTTTAGTTCCAAGTACTAGGTTTATACTAAGATTTGAGCCTTCTTTGGGATGCGAGAAAAAAAAATGCCCTAATTAACTTGCTCCATGTGGAGGATAGGGTATTAAAGCTTTACCAATAATTCCGCAAGTTTTAAATTGTGAAGCACATCTCACAAATTTAAGCTTATGTTTGAGCCATATTAAATTTTCATTTTATTCTTTTACACATTTTCAATAACACATTTTTCAATAAAATACTCACTCCGTCCTAATTATATAGGCCGAATTTCATTTTTCTCTTGTCCCAAATATATAGGCCGATTTTCTAATGTAGAATATTTTGTTATGTTCGTTTACCAATATACCCTTATTAAATATTTCTCACTTAATGTGCCAACTTCTTGAAATCATCCAAATACACACATTTCTCACTTCTTGGAAACATGGAAAAACTCTCATTTCTTCTTCTTCTTCAAATTCTTTATTAATTCCAACAATAATTTAGTTTTACATACTGAAAATTNAAATCATCCAAATACACACATTTCCCACTTCTTGAAAACATGGAACAACTCTCATTTCTTCTTCTTCAAATTCTTTATTAATTCCAACAATAATTTAGTTTTACATATTGAAAATTAAATAGGGGTAAATTAGGAAAGATCTTGGTAAAAATTAATTTTTCAATGACATTAAAGAATTTTTAATCCATGTGAAAAAGGAAACAGGTCTACATAATTGGGACGGATGGAGTAATATTTTACATCACATCAATAACTTTTCCATCTTTTTCAATCACATATTCACCATCATATCACAAAAAAATGTATTCTTTACATTTTAATGTGCATCAAATAGGGGCTGTATTATCGAGGATGTTTGAAAGGTTTAAAACAGTTTTTTTTATTTTTTATTTTTATTTTTTACTAGCTTATCTCCCACGTATCTGTTAAGTAAAAAAAAAAAAACTTTTAAGTTCGACAAGAATTTTGAGTTGAAGCATACTCGGTCCTTGTTTGATTCAATTAGAAAAGTTGACTCAAGTCAAAATCAATAATGAACCTTAAGTACATATTTTATGACACTTACGCAACTTTCCTAATACTCTTTCATAAACTTTTATCAAAATCTGATTTTTAGAAGCATCACACTAGTGGCAAGCTAATTTCGACAATAATTAATCAAACCACATATTTGATGATCGATCTTCGCACCTATAAGTCGAGGAATTAGCAAAATCACTCTTGAAAATTATTTGTTAAAATTCATTTTTTGAGTTGAGATTTTAATGTAATATACATATTCTTATTAGAACATTTTGTAGTAGAAACTACCTCTAAATTCCCAATCACTTGTAAATTAGGAAGACTCGATCCATATAGTGTCAAATTATTATTATTATTTACTTCAAAAGTCAGATTAAATAATTAAATGGTCAACTTAGGAGTGAGGTTAATAAATTTATTTTAGACATGTGTAATATTTAGCACATGCAAACAAATAGATCTACACTGTCTAATTGCAGAATATAGTGCTAATCGAGGTCGGTCCATTATTTTTATTTTACGAAATTCGTGTTAATATATATAAGTCCGATTTTCTTAAAAAGTAGGTGTAAACTAGCAAAATAAAAATAAAAATATAACTAATAAATCCCTTCGGGATGGTCGAGTTGGTGGAGCAAGTGAATGCGGAGACCGAAAGTCATGAGTTCGAATCTCCTGCCCACACTTCCTCGATCGAGCCTGTCGCATCGGACTTGTCTAGAGCAGTTTACCTCTCCTGTGTGGTTTGCAGGCTAGTAGCACATGAAGTGAGGTTTACCAAGTGCGCACTCACGGGTAGCGGTTGCAGGTTCCTACGTAAAAAAAAATAAAAAATATATATAAAACTAATAAATGTAGCATCTTAATGTCAATGTTCGATCTTCTTCAATTAAATAAGTTAATTTCGTTTGAAAATTAATAATTATTACTTTTCTTAAAAAATAATTTTCTTTCGCACTCAGATTTAATAATCTTAACATCAAAAAAATTAATGGCGCTTAGAGAAGAATCTTTTACAGGATAACTTTTTTTTTTCTTCTTTTAAGTGCCTTTTTAATATTTTTTATAACTTTAATTCATCCTTGTGGTAATGTCAACATATGAAAGAGAATAATTGCACATTCAGCGGCATATTTGACACGTTAAATTATTAATAATTTCATAATATTAAAGAAGAGACCTAAGAGACGAAATTTATCGTCATTTTTACTGGAAGATCGGCTAGTGTCTCTCCCCCAAACAAGCCGGAGAGTAGGAGCATGTTTCACCGGCTATCTTTGATTGGATTGCTCTTCGTCATTTTTACTGGAAGATCGGCTAGTGTCTCTCCCCCAAACGAGCCGGAGAGTAGGAGCATGGTTCACCGGCTATCTTTGATTGGATTGCTCTAGAGTTTAGGGGTTTTTTTTTTTTTTTTTATTTTTTTTTTTTTTTTTTTTTTTGTGAGGCCTTTTTGTCGAGATTGATACTCCAGTTGATTTTGTTTTTTTATCTGGTACAAAAAGATTCCACCATTTGATTTGGATTGCCAATCAGAAGTGCCGACTTGTAGAGTGAGAATGTACACACACACACACACTTTGATTGACATCTCCTATGTGTCAAAAATCTAACGGATAAAACTACTTGTACATTCTCTTGTGTACATTGTGGTTCACACCATTAAGTTTCAAATTGAAATGGATGGGAATGTCTTTTATTTTTTGAAATCTGTCTAATAATGTCAAAATACGTGACACAATGTTAAACTTGTTGTTAAATAAAACATACATGTAGCATGAATCAAATCTTACGGCTGATTGAAAAAGTGATGTCAAAATCAATGTGTCAAAATCTATCAACTCGCATTAATATAAACTATTGTGTCAACCTTTATGTACATGTAACATGCATGGTCCTATATTTTTTTGGAGTTTTGTTCATTACTTTTGTTTATATTATTATTTATGTATTTTAGTAATGATAATATTTTAGGTGAGAAACAACCTAGTACGAAAACAAAACAATGGGCGTCTTAATCACTTGTACACCCTCTTGTGTAGATTGTAGTTTCCACTCCATTTAGTAAATTGAAATGGGTGAGAATGTGTTTTTTTTTTTGGAAAATTGTCTAATGATGTCAAAACACGTGACACAATGTTAAACTTGTTGTCAAATAAAACGTACATGTGGCATGATTCAAATCTTATAGCTGATTGGAAACGGTGTTGTCAAAATCAAAGTGTTAAAATCTATCAACTCGCATTAGTGTAAACTATTGTGTCAACCTTTATGTACATGTAACATGCATGGTCCTATATTTTTTTGGATTTTGTTACTTGTACATAAAAAGTGCACATAATGGTTTACATAATATGATGTGAAGGGAAAAGATTGAATGAAAAAGTTGATTGTGTTTTAAACTGGTAAATGGTAGAGTGCCACGTGATATTATGTAATTCATTATGTAAATCTTAATATAAATGTAGCAAGATTCATATTTTTTTGGAGTTTTGTTAATTACTTTTGTTTATATTATTATTTATGTATTTTAGTAATAATAATACTTTAGGTGAGAAACAACCTAGTACGAAAACAAAACAATGGGCGTCTAAACCTGGTAATGGTAACGTTAGAATTTAGTACGAAAACAAAACAATGGGCGTCTTCACCTTGTAATGGTAACGTCAGAATATATCGAAAATGGCAAATGCTAAGCACGTGCCACATGGTAAGCGAGCGAGCGCCTTAATCATGGGGATTTTGATTCACTAATATCTATTAGTAAATTGAAGTTGAAAATTAATTCAAGTTAATCATTACTAACAATACAGATAGACAGCACAACCCAAAGCTTCAAAATGAGATTTTGGATTAATTTTTGTCTTATTAATTTAAGCCCGAGTTTGAAGGCCATTATTTTGAAAAAAAATGATATTTTGAATAGTGATTTTTAAGAAAATGTATGAAAAAAAACTGATTTTACGTACAAATTATTTTATTTTATGAATTAGTAATTGAAAATGAGTAAGTAGAAAAAAGATTTTTCAAATAATGTTTGTCAGCCAGAGGATAAAGAAAATTTCCCATCAATTTATGAATTTACGACTTTTTGCTGTAAAGTCGAATTGGTCCTTGATTGAATTTCAATTGTGGGAAATACGAATACAAAGTATGCTTCATAGAACTTGTGAACTTACTTGGAGGGGCATTTCGGCCTTTAAACACGCTTATTGAGGGGGTATATGTGGAACCTAAAGGAATAATAAGGATATCCTTATCGGTCTGCACAAATGGTTGTTTTGCTAAAAATTTATCGGGGCTAAATAGATAGACCTAATCAGGGGCTTAATTGGATCGATCCATAATGACAAGGTCCATCCTTTTGGATAGGCCATGACATGACAAGACATGACATGATAATTATACAATGAAACACGCTACACATACAGAAGGGAAAACCAACAGAAATGGCTAGAATACTTACAGCATGTGGGGTCTGCGCATTTTTTTTAATATATAGTGAGACCCACCCCATTGTGAGTTTTTTTGTGCATTCATGTGACTTGATTCCTGTATAAATGGTATAAACCTTATACAATGCTCAAGTATACAAATTTTAAAGCTCATAATTATGATGTGCTTTTTGTTTGATTATTCTCACGGGGCTGATTTTATTAACTTATTATTTGATTTCACTTCAACCATTTTCAACTTAAAACCATTAGGTATCTAATGATTTAATATTAGGGAAAATTGAAGCATTGGTCCCTAGACCAATAGCTTTTGTCACAATTTCATCTCCTTTTGTAGCATCGTTGATCTTCAACCACCCACAGGCCACAATGAAATGTGGGGGCGGGGATGGGGGATTATTTTGCAAAAGAATGGTTCTGTTGACACACTAAAAATGCAGCCCAAGGATAAAGGCCCAACAAGCAA
>CAIGRR010268264.1:0-19275 GCA_903798365.1 Fraxinus sp. 1973-6204 | reverse complement strand
AATATTATGAAGAATTGACTGCGTAATCACATGGGAGACCAATGGATGAATGATAGCTTAGTTATGTATGTTGAAAAAAGATGTATTTAATGAAATTAATAATGAGCTATTATACGACGTTTTTATAGTATGAGAAGTTGTAAGGAACAATTATAAAAAAAGTATTACATTTTGAATAATATTTTTATTGTCTAATTTGAAATTATTTTTTACGTAATTCTGTCTCGCCCCCTCCCCCCGAACCATAATCTTGGGTCCGTCCCTGATTAGGAGGTGCTAAGCCAATACTTCATTATAGATGGGTTAGTCTTCTTTGGGGACAATGATAAGACTAAGTAGAAATTTACTAGAAGTAGGTGATCGTCATACCCAATCGCTCCTTGGTTGAACATGGGGGCAAGAACCGATCTGGGAAGAGGCATGATACGTTCCTCGGGATACGTAGGTCAGTTGGAGAGGCCTCCTGACATCCCCGAGGTCAGGAACACACCATAGTGGAGAGAGCGAATTAAGAACCTCAGGATATGAAGCTCAGGGGAGGGGTACTCCCCTTCCCTTAAGGTTGGGAAAAAAACCTTGCGGACAACTGTGGCATTGGTCCTTGAGACACAATATTCTTAGGTGGGTTGCGGACGAAATTTATTGCACTATCAAATTCCATAATTAAAGTTAGGGATGAAAAAAAAAAACTCGACAAACCCGATACCCGCGGGACCCCGCCCTGAACGAGACAGGGATAACCCGCTTAATCGGGTATACAAGGCGGGGACGGGTATCGGGTGCCCCACCCCGTTTAATTTTTTTTTTTAAATTCAATACTTNTAGGGATGAAAAAAAAAAACTCGACAAACCCGATACCCGCGGGACCCCGCCCTGAACGAGACAGGGATAACCCGCTTAATCGGGTATACAAGGCGGGGACGGGTATCGGGTGCCCCACCCCGTTTAATTTTTTTTTTTAAATTCAATACTTTAAATGAAAATTTTCATTTGTTCTAATAGAAAAAACAACTAAAATTATGTCTAAATCTAATGAATAGGGGCAATAAAAATAAATTATCAAAAACTTAAAAAAAAAAAAAAATCGGGATAGTAAATGGTGCAAGGGCCCCGCCTCGCCTTAAACGGGTAAGGGGGTAGGGGAGGTTGTCCCGACCCCGTCCCGTCCCGTCCCGTCCTGCCCCCGTCCCATTGCCATCCCTAATGAAAGTTGGTCTATGCATTAAAAATTTTGTTTTTCGAGATCCATTACCTCCAAATCTAAAATGTTTTGAATTCTTTTATTTTTATGATGTGATTCAACTAGTACCGAACAAAGGCCACCTTTTTATTTTATTTTTTTGGCAAAACAAGTTATATATGTCTAACAATGCATAAAGCTAAACATTTTAAATTATATTCACCATTTTTTTCCATATCATTAATAAAAATATTTGACCATACATGGCCGGTCTAATACGTATATTGTACCATACTTGGCTGAACAATTTGCATAATGGAATTTCGCTATTCACTGAAACATTTTTACGCAAAATGATGCAATATGTTGAGCTTTTATTGTTATAGTCTTATAGAGTTATAACAAATGAACCAAGAAGTACTTTTATCTATCCATGTTAAATGGGAAAATTAAAAGTCAAACAGTAGAAAAATTGGGGTGACATGTCAATCTTTATTGGAGGGACAGTCATTGCCATATGAATTGAGAGATATCAGATGTGGATTCCGTGTATCCCTTGCTTAAATGAAATTGACATATTTACTCCTTTCAGTTTGCTTCATATATTTCGTCGTTTCAAAAATTTGATAAATTTTAAGAGACGTTTATATCATAATATTTTTTTATTTTCATTTCACTTTGTGATGAAGGAGTTGGACCCCTTAACAATTTTTTTTTTTTAATAAAAATTTAAAAACATAGATTATACAAAAATAAACTCCATGAGGTTGATATCATTCGAAAACCAAATGCTCCAAAGTTTCAACTTGTATAAAAATGTACAAATTATAAGTGTTATATCCTAAATCCAATCAATTTTGAACATAAACATTTTTAATATACAATTAATGCCTTTTATTTATGGTAAAATTATGATTTAATTGAAATAATTCTATTAAATTAAATAATAGAGTCCGTAGATTCAAATATTATTAATTTTTTAATTATATTGAGTTGTGATTGTGAGATACAAATTATATATGGCTGGATTTTAAATCATTCGTGATCGTAAATAATAACTAAATACAGATATCATTATTACGGATATGCAATCATGTGTAACATTTCTTACTTATGAAGTAAGTAGCTGATCTCAAAAACGAAAGTGTGGTGACACTTAAATGAATACGTGAATGTTTTGTTATAAGAAAAAAAATTAAAGATTTGCCAAAGAGATTCTACATGAATAATTACCTAAGTTAGTTAATCTCTAATGTTTGGTAGTACAATTGGTCATTCGATTTGAGGTCATCATAATGTCTTATATAAAGATAGTCATACTTTGATTATGATGCTCTACTAAGATTCGCTAATACGAAATCGTTTGGGTATGTCAATAATCATATAAATGTTGTGAATGATAATACAGGATTTGCCACTCCCAAATAGTAAGAAATTATGATTTACATTTCATTCAATTAAGTTGATAATGAAATAATTTGTCAAGGTGTATGACAAGTCGAAAAGAGTTTTCGACTTTCATTGACTTAATAATGAGATGAAAGATATGATTAATAATCGAGATGACATACTTTATATCTCTTAGTTGATCGGATCATATTGACAAATGTATAATAATTTCACGGTAAACGAAATAGTTCAGTTTTGTCATATCACGTAACATTTTTCGTGGCAAGTATTGTCTTGATACATTGCTAGATTTCAATTTGGGACGATAGATATGAATTGATAATAAACTAAAAATGTATATTTTAATTTATCAATTGTGATTAGATCATAATAATAATTTACGTCATTAAATATCGTGATCGAGAACTTAATGAGGTATACACCAGAAGGAAAACTAGAAAAATGACATCACTAATTAATTAATTGACAAATGTGGGACATTTGTATATGAATTAATTGGGTGAGTTCCTTGTTAATAGGTCCAAGTTAATTAATTGAATTAATTAATTTATGAACCAAATTTAATTAATTAAATTAATTAAATGTTGGAAGTAATTAATTTTAAGGGACGGGCTAAACTCACTTAAACTTTTATTAATAAATTCTTAGGATTTGAAAACACAATAAAACATTTCCAATCTTGCTAGTACAAGAAAAGAAAAACTATATTCTCTCATTCTGGTTCCCTTGTGTGGATTATTGTTAGAGACTAGACAATTGGACAGTTGTGGTGTGCGAAATCGTGATTGTTCGTGTTCCAAGATTTGCAATGGAGTTTGCAAAATTTAGCAAAGGTATTATTCTTAACACATTTATTTTTTATTTTTTTATCTAAACACGAAACAAATCCTTGGCTTGAATTGAAATTATTCTGAATTTCGCTGTGTATGTATAAGTAAATTCTCAACATTGTTATCAGAGTTACTAGGTGCTTGTTACAAACCGTTTTACTTCTTTGGACAATAAAAAGTCGAATGTTTATATTCTTCCTTCAATCTAACAATTTAGAAAAAATATTTCATCTTTAAATTTATTTATTTTTTGCGGAAAAATCGGATCTGAACGAGTCAGGGGGTGGTAGCACCGCCATCGTGAGGCAGAGAATGTCGCTAGGCATCTAGCTGTGTGCAAATGCAACAGTGCCTTCAATAGTGTTTGTCATCACTGCAAAGGTGCAGTGTCGGGCGCCACTGCGGTGCAAGGTAGCACCGACACTATTGCAATCACGGTGCGATTGAGGGCAGTGCACGAGGTGTCGCCTGGGTGCAGTGTCGCCTGGGTTTATGCATTTTGGGAAAGGGGCCTCCCCTGCAATTTATGAAAATTGTGGGAACCCTTCTGCAATTATGAGATAGAGGCCAAGTTGCAATTTTGAAATAAGGTCTTATTCTGCATTTTGCGAAATTGGAAGGTCTTGGTAGTAAATTTAAAAGCAGGGGCCGGATTGGATTGTAAATTTGTAATTTTTGAAACGGTTTTGAATTTAAATTTGAAAAGGGTTTTAAATTGGATTTTAAAATATTTGACCCATTCAAAATTTTATTTAAAATTCACAACTTTTCATATTATCCTAAATTAAGATGTTAATTTAATTATAATTAGAGTTGAACTCTAATTTGATATTTAATTAGAATTTGATTTTAATTAAATTATATCATCCTAATATTTTCTTGGAAGTAAAGTTGGACTCTAATTTGACATTTAATTATAATTTGATTTTAATTAAAGTATATCATCCTTAAAATGAAATGAATACGCATATAAATAGAGAAGTGATGTCAATGGACTTGTGGGCCTAATGGGCCGGACCCAAGTTTGGGCCCAAAAATATTCGACTTGACTAAATAGGTCCACTACAATTTATAGGTGTAACATTAGTCCCCCAAGTTTGAGTTGTACATTCATGTGCGGGTCGGACTTTGAAGTATAGATGGTCAAGTCGGCCAATGTAGGATCCTCTCCATCTGAACATATCACGTAATATATAGGTGTAACATCTGGCGCCGTCTGTGGGAACATCCTGCATTTAACCACGAATGCGCGTGGGAAAAAGGCCGGATTACGTTACTGATTTTGGCGATGAAAGCTCATACTGAACGTTTAAAATATGAGTTCTACTGACGAAAATGCCCAAGAAGAGCAAGGGAACACCCTGAAGAAGGGAAACCCTCGCGTGCTACCCCAACATTCCGCCCGCGACCTCCAATGCACGGGAGAGGAAGTTCTAGGGGCGGAAATATGTCTACAACTAGACTTACTAGGGAAATGGCAACCATGGCCGCCAACATAAGGGATATCACGGAGCAAAATAGGGCATGCATGAGATGCTGATGAACATGAGGGGACGGGAAATTTATCGAGCCCCATAATACCAATGCACAGTCTCAGAAGATGTCTTCCTAGAAGCACGGGCAAATTATCAGGAGGAAGATGAGGTCCAAAGCCAGAAGGGTGGACCCCTCTATAGAATGGAGGTTCCGAAGGAAAGAGTAGCCGAAACAGATCCCTCCACCAGATATGCCGCGGAAGGATCGCAAGAAGCTCCAACCGATTTTCCTTCGGAGTATGAACGAGATAGACCTCAGAGGTCTGCGAGCATTTTCGACAGAATAGGCCCAGGGGTGCCTAGAAATAGACGGGCTTTCTCACTCCAAGAACCTAGAAATAGGCCACCCAACTCTCCACCATTGACGCCTAGAAATAGGCAACGGGAGCATCGTCCATATGAGGATCAGCCAATGCGCCAAGAAAAGCCTCCAGCCCGACCCCCTAGAAATAGGCGCGAAAGGCGAAATCAAACCAGGAATGAAGCTGGGGCCTCCCACTTGTCCCCATAGCCATACCAAAAGAACGATGAGGACTTAGACGGCCTTCAAAGATCCTGTTATTTAGATGATGACGATGAGCACTCTCCATTCTCCGACGCTATAAGGAATGCTCCTATGCTAAACCATTTCACGCTCCCTAAAATCCCAAAATACGATGGAAGGGAAGACCCCGCAAAACATATGAACAATTACAAAACACACATGAATTTGAAGGGAGCCACTTCAGCAATGAAGTGCAGAGCCTTCCACCTGACTTTGAGCGGAGGAGCGGAAATATGGTATTCTAGAATACTGGAAGAAAGCATCCGAAGTTGGCCCAAATTCAAAAAAGTTTTCTTAAAGCGCTTTGCGACTAGCAAGGAATGGGAAAGACCTATTCAAAGACTGCAGGATATGAGGCAGCAACAGGGTGAAACTTTGAAAAGTTTCATATCACGCTTTACTGATGAGATGACATACTGCGTTCAAGTCACAGATAGGGAAGCTTTAACTGCCCTTAGAGGAGGGTTGGACATGAATTCCCTTTTCTGGAGAGACGTACAAAATAAGGACCTTGCCACTTATGATGCTTTGTTGGAAATGATAAGGCGCGAAATCCTCAACGAAGAATCGAAAGATCACAGGAACAAGGCTAGTCAAGGTCTACTACCTTCGCAAATGCAGAGGGGGAAGGGCTCTACTTCCCATCTAATGAATAGCCAAGCCCCCATGAATCATGGTCCAAAACTGGCTGCAGCAACACTTAACGCAGTACCAACCCTAGCCTATGAGGAAGTCAATCTTGGTGTTGTAATGCATCAACGTCCCACCAACCAAAGACGCCAACCTAGGAGCCGAGGTACGGGACGAGGGGTTGAGCCTAGAAATAGAGATGAGATACCTCAGTATTGTACATACCACCAGTCGTATGGGCATCGAGCAGAGGATTGTCGGGATGCCACAAGACGTCATCCAAATGATACTCTGAACAGGTAGGGTCAGGCATCTCGAAACAATGAATAACGTCGGCCCAACCGGAATGACCCTCCAAGGAGAAGAGAAAACGACATCGAAAGACCTAAAAAGCAGAGGCAAAGGCGAGGTCCCCCGCCAAATGGCGAACAAGAGCCTGTGCGAGAAATTGACATGATCATCGGAGGCCCTCACGTGGGTGAAGACTCGAGAAATTCCCAAAAGAACTATGCTAGGGAAGCAGGTGACCCAGCCATGGCCAGCTACATAGTGAACCAATCTCCGAATGGAAGGACAGTCTCTCCAATCACTTTTACGCAAGAGGATAGGCGGGAGTACATTATCCATACTGTGACGCCTTAGTAATAAGGGCCGTCGTGGCCCGCAATATCCTGAAAAGGATGTTAGTGGATAATGGGAGTTCAGTCAACATCATATTTGGTATGACCTTTGACAAAATGAGAGTGGACCATGAATTAACCCCAATGAGCTCTCCCTATATGGATTCACGGGAGATAGCATCATCTGAAGAGGTAAAATCACTCAACTATAGAAATAGGGGTGGAACCTCTTGTTGCTCGCCATTTCATGGAATTCCTCGTAGTAGATAACCGCTCTGCCTATCATGGGGTACTTGGAAGACCTGCCTTAAAGGAGCTATGGGCAGTCACTTCAATTCACCATTTATGCATGAAATTCCCAACTGAAAATGGCATCGTCACGGTTCGAGGTGACCAAAGAGGAGCTCGAGAATGCTACTCCAACTCTCTGAGGAAAGCTGAGCCCAGAATACACGTCATCTTCGCTGACATTGAAATGGGCGACCTACCTGAACAAGGGAAAGATGTCCTCATGGCTGAAGCCACCGAAGAAGAAAATGTCTCTGACACTATGCAAGCCCCTGAGCAAGGGATAATTGCGGAAAAAGCAGTTGCTTTGGAAGAACTGGATCCCCGCATTATCGATTACGAACCTCCAATCGCCCCAATAGAGGAGTTGGAGACCTTCCCAGTAGACCCCATGGATCTGACAAAGCACCTACAGGTGGGAAGCAACATCCCCACGGAAATGAAGGGAAAGCTGAAAAGTTTTTTGCTTAGCAATTTGGATGTGTTCGTCTGGAAACACGGTGACATGATAGGTATCAATCCGAAGGTCAGCTATCACCACTTGAATGTTGACCAAAAAGTTACGCCCCACAGGCAGAAAAGACGAGCCCTCAACCCAGAAAGATACGAAGCTCTTAGGGATGAGATAAAGAAGTTAATTGATAATGGTTTCATTAGAGAATCTGTATATCCAAAGTGGATCTCTAATCCAGTCCTAGTTAAGAAGCACAACGAAAAGTGGAGGGTCTGCATTAACTTCTCTAACCTGAATCAAGCATGCCCAAAAGACAGCTTCTCGCTTCCCAGGATAGACCAGCTGGTGGATTCAACGGCTGGGCATGAACTCCTCAGCTTCATGGATGCTTACTCTGGGTACAACCAATTCCAATGTTTCCACCGGACGAAGAGCATACCTCCTTCATTACATATAAAGGTCTTTATTGTTACAAAGCAATGCCCTTCGAGTTGAAAATACCGGGGCAACGTATCAGAGGCTAGTTAACAAGATGTTTGCCGACCTCATTGACAAAACGATGGAGGTCTACGTGGACGACATGTTGGTGAAAATCTTGGAAGCAACGGATCATATCATTCACCTCAGCGAAACGTTCCACATTCTGCGAAAATACCGAATGAAACTCAACCCCCTAAAATGCGCATTCGGGGTATCATGGGGCAAGTTCCTCGGATACATTGTCAACCAAAGAGGCATTGAACCAAATCCTAAAAAAGTCAAAGCTTTTATTGAAATGAGGTCGCCTCAGAAGCTAAAAGAGGTGCAAAGACTTACTAGACGAGTGGCAGCCCTGAACCGCTTCATCTCCAAGGCAACAGACAAATGTTTACCTTTCTTCAAAATTTTCAAAGGAGGGAACAAGTTTCAATAGACAGAAGAATGTGAGTTAGCTCTGCAGTGGCTGAAGAAGCACCTAGGATAGCCACCTCTCCTCTCCAAACCAAAGGGCCACGAGGTGCTGTACGTATACTTGGCGATAACCTCAGTGGCTCTGAGTTCGGTTTTGATAAGGGAGGAAGGTGGTCATCAGCTACTAGTCTACTATGTTAGTAGGCGCTAATCGCGGTAGAAACATGGTATCCTGACATGGAAAAATTGGCCTCGCTCTAGTGACAGCTTCAAGGAAGCTATGGCCATACTTTCAAGCTCACAGCATCCATATTTTAACCAATTATCCCCTCAAGCAAGTAATTCAAAGGCCTGATGCTTCCGGGAGATTGCTTAAATAGGCCGTCGAACTTAGCGAGTAATAAACTGAGGATAGCCATCAAAGGGCAAGCCCTAGCTGATTTTGTGGTGGAGTTCACCCCCGTTCTTGACGTCGAAGAAGAAATAGAACCCTCCGAACCCCAAATTTGGAGACTTTCTGTTGATGGATCTTCTTGGGACACAGGGTCAGGGGCAAGAGTTATTTTAGTTAGTCTGGAAGGTCATAAACTAACGTGCGCCGTGAGGTTCGACTTCAAGGCCACAAACAATGTGGCTAAGTACGAAGCCTTACTGGCAGGACTTCGGTTGGCCAAGGAGTTGCAAATCAAGAGGCTTATCATTAGTAGTGATTCCCAGCTAGTAGTTAGCCAGGTGCATGGGAACTTTTCGGCAAGGGACAAGATTATGGCAGCTTATTTGAAGTTAGTAATGAGTTTTGTCCTATCCTTCAAAAGGTTCCAATTAATGCAAATCTCGAGGTCATATAATGTACATGCTGATGCACTGGCCAAGTTAGCAAGTAGTCCAGATTCCGAACTACTCTCAATTGTCCCCATAGAGCATCTATTCAGGCCCTCAATCGAGGCCGGAGAAATGGTGATGTGGATAGAAGATACGCCTAATTGGGTGAAGCCCATCATATCATATTTGAAGGACCAGGTCCTACCTTCTCAGAAAGAAGAAGCCAAAAAACTCCGAAGAAGAGCTACCCATTTCGTCTTTCAGGACGACATACTGTTTAAACGCGGATTTTTGTTGCCCCTATTGAGGTATATTGGAGGAGAACAGGGGGATTATGTACTCAGAGAAATTCATGAGGGCATTTGTGGCAATCACACCGGCGGATGGTCGCTAGCACAAAAGGTATTGAGGCAAGGGTACTACTGGCCCACCTCGAAGAAGGATGCGCAACATTTCGTCAGGAGATGTTACAAGTGCCAACGGTTCGCCACCATCCAATGACAATCTTTGCAAGAGTTAAATGTGGTGTGTACAGTCCCTGGCCGTTTGCAAAATGGGAGATTGACCTAATTGGACCTCTTCCTAAGGGAAGGGGAAGCGCAAGCTTTACCATCGTCGCCATAGATTATATCACAAAATAGGTGGAAGGTGAGCCACTTACGAAAATAACCGAGGCCAATACCTCGAAATTTCTCTGGAAAAATTTCATCTGGAGGTTCGGCATCCCCCATTCAATCATCTCGGACAATGGCAAACAATTTGATAACAAGAAAGTCAGAGAGATGTGTGAGGAACTGGGCATAAAGAAGTACTTCTCCTCCCCGTATCACCCTCAAGCAAATGGGCAAGTTGAAGCAGTAAACAAAACAATCAAATATACCCTGAAAAGGAAGCTTGATGCTTCGAAAGGGGCTTGGATGGATGAGTTACCCTAAGTTTTGTGGGCTATTAGAACCACGAGCCGGACGGCCACCGATGAGACTCCATTTTCAATGGCATACAAATCCGAGGCTATGAGTCATGTCGAAGTAGGTCTCCCAACTCATAGGTAGATACACTTCAACAAAGTAAGTAACGATGAAATGAGGAGATGTGGGCTTGACCTGCTTCAAGAAAGGAGAGATGATTCTCAAGTTAAAATGGCTATATATCAAAGGAAAATGACGAGATACTTCAACGCCAGGGTAAAGAAGAGGTCTTTCAGGATCGAAGATTTGGTGGTCCGGAGAGTTTTCTTATCTTCCAAAGAACCTGGTGCAAGCACTCTGGGACCCAATTGGGAAGGACCTTATCACATATAAAAGAAAGTCTGGCAAGGGACTTACTGGATTAAAGACATGGAAGGGAAGGTCCAGCCTCACCCGTGGAATGTCGAACACCTACGAATGTACTACCAATGAATGTAAATTTCACCCTATTCAAATAAATAAAACCCTCGATTCCCAGAAGTCTGACCTCACATACCCTCCTTTAACGTGTTCTAACGTCAAGAGGAAGCCCCCGTACGGACAAACCATCCCTGTGCAAGGAAGCGTAGGCGCTTGAATTTTGAAGTTGACCCCACATGCCCTCCTTCAACGTGTTTTAACGTCAAGAGGAAGCCCCCACATGGATGGACCATCCCTGTGCAGGGAAGCGTAGACGCTTCAGAAGAGAGAGCGACGACACCCAGAAGGGATCCCCTCGCTTGAATTCCGAAGCTAACCTCATATGCCCTCCTTCAATGTGTTCTAACGTCAGGGAAAAGCCCCCTACACGGACGGACCATCCGCCATGTAGTGGAGAAATTAGCTAGTTAGCTCCACTCGGTCCTTCAGCCAAAGTTCACTAACTCGACGAATTGATAAGATTCGACTATGACTAATGCCCTATTAGGGTACGATCCCGTACAACTATGTTTGGAAAACAATGAATAATGGATAAAAGAACTTTCATTCATCAAAACAAAGAATACAACATGAGGCCCCAGGGGATTTACAAAGGATAAAAACAATGTTAAACCTAAACAATATTAAACCTAGATTATTCTTTGGAAGGGAAAGGCACCTGATCCTCTATAGCAGGGACGGAAGTCACCTCCTCGACGGAGCTCGCACTGGCACCAGCTCCACATAGTCATCCTCTGCGGAGGTCTGAGGCACTTTCTCTTCGATGAATTCCACCTTCAACTCTGAGGCATCAATGCCAGGGAACAATTCCTCCACCTTGTTGATAACCTCGTTATAAGCAAACTTCCTCCAGAAAACACCGAGGCGTTGATACTCCTCTGTGTGATGGAAGTTGGATACGTAATTCCTCACTGCGATATCCCCCGCCTCAACGAAGTCCAGTTCATACATACGACACTCGTTGGCGTACCACTCCACCTGCTTCTCTATAAAGTCTCCAGCATCCCTGCTACAAATTAGCTGGACTTGTGCTTCCTCTAAAGCCTTGGCGGTGAGCCCTTGTTGATCAAGGAAGGCATCCAACTTCTTAGTTAGCGTAACCACCTCTTGCTTCAAGGCCTCAACCTCGGAAAGAGCAGAAGTTAACTTGGAGATACCCTCAAACTTCTGAACTTCAACTCATCCACTTCTGCCTTGGCCCTTTTTAATTCAGCGTTAGTAACATTTAACTAGACAATAGCTCTCTCTAGAGCCTCGGCAGGGAGCTTTTGATGGTTTTTGGAAATATCCACCTTCTTAGTTAGTGATGCCACCTCGTACTGTGATTCGTAGACCTCCTACTTCAGAGCTTCAATCTTAGAAAAAATAGATACTAACTTTGCTGTATCTTCGGCCTTCTGAACTCTCAATTCTTCAGCGTCTACCTTGACCTTCTTTAATTCCACCTTAGTGATGTTCAATTTCTCATATGAGGCCTGGTTTCTTTGTTGAATATCAGCCAGAACTTCCTAGCATTCCAGTGCCACCCCGAAAGCCTTGGCACTCTGGCTCACCAGGGTCGCAGTAAGGTCCACTACATCGCAAGTAACCACATAATCCTGCCACCTTTCAGTCCAAAATCTATCAAAGCCCTTGGTGGCACCTCGAACCTCGGCCGGCAGCATCTCAATCACAGTAGATGTAATATTACTATCCCGACCCCCCAGAAAGTTTCCTGACTTGCCTGGTGTCCTCTCCGTTACTCTCTGAGTGGCCTCTGCTACAGTTGATGTAGTATTTTCAGTGTCGTCACTAACCTCCCGAAGCTACTCTCCAACTGCGGCATCAATAGAAGCCTGTAGTAGCTTAGGCTGTTTGGGAGCCACTTTCTCCCCGTAAGATATGATCGTTCCGAAGTTACTTGAGCACCTCCCGGCATGTGTCTGTTTCCTCTTCTTTGAGGACTCATTAATTATCCCTTTACCCTTATCAGTTGCACCTTGGTTTTCTTGTGAAAGCTCCCTCGCCGCATCATTCAGGGAGGAATCCATGACAAGGCACTCAGACCTTCGCTTAATCCCTGAGGAAGGTTTCCGCGAGGTAGCCTGGTGAATCGTAGCCATGTCATGTTTGGGATACTCCTTTTTGGGGGCCATTCTCTCAAGAGTATTGTGGAGCTTTCCTAGAATCCAATCTCAAATGAAAACAGAATGTTCGAAGATTCGCTGATGGAAAGATTTCAGAAAAGCATAAAATTTGTAGCACGAAATGCTGAGATTTCGAGTTTTATACGAGAAGAGAGACGAATCTCAGCCATCGGATCAAGGTCTTCATGATCAGAGACGTCAGATCTCTATACGATCTGGGCCGTAGAATTTGAAGGGTTCTCTTTTGGAAACACCCCAGATCGATGCGTACATTCCACGACAAGATGTTAGCGTGTGGGTGGATTTTGGGAGTCACCAAGCGAATAGATGCCCATCATTGTGCATTTAATTTATTACGGCTAAGCGTGAATTAGAGTTGGACTAATACAGCTGTCTCCAGGGGAACAAGAAACCACCCCAAAGGCTCACGACCTCGGCAAGTTCGGAAAATGAATCAGTCCCTACTCCACAAACGCCAATAGCACCTGCTAAACTTGTGCACTCGAGTTATCCTATCCCTTCCCAGCAGTCCAACCCATTGTTCAAATTCCATGCATAGCATAAATGTCCAGGATAAACACTTAAAGGAATTGGGGCTTTACACATCAACATCTCAAAAGGTTTCCTGAAACGGTGCTTCGGCTATAATAAAAACGACATCCTCACGGACGGACCTCAGTACCAAAGAGAATTTATGAACCTATGAGGAGGGTCGGATGAGACGAAGGCAACACTTGTACAATCGAACGGATCGATATACGTCCTAACTTACACTAATCGTCCCCAAGTCAAACCTCTAGCGCTTCGTCACACGAATACGTCGTTCGTTTGCTCGGAGGAGTGAAACATTAGTTATTGACAAACAAGCAATGACAGAACTTACAAACGTAAAATATCTATGTAAGAATCACAGAATGCCAACAAGTAGAAAAATGTGAGTTTCCATTAAGTAGAAATTGATTTACATAATATGGATCGGGGGTCCTTACATCAAAAAAAAAATTCAAGGCAAAGGGGATCGGGAGGGCTCAAAAGGTATTATGGCCCCAGCCTCGGTGAGATCGACCTCCTCTGCAGCCTCTGACGAGGCTTCCACCCCCGCCGGGGTCCGACCCTCCCCCTCGTCCCCTTCATCCTCCAAAAATTCTGCCCGAAGGTCGGAAGTCTGAACCCCCTGGCAATGATTCTCCAGCCATTCGATCACCTCGTTGTAGGCATACCTTTGCCAATAAGCTCCAAATCGTTGATAGTGTTCAGTGAGGTAGAAGTTAGCTAAGAAGTTTTGTTCAGCATTAGAGCTAGCAAGCTCAGCGTCGCTACGAACAGTCTTAACTTCTTCGGAGAGGCCATCACCTGGGAGGTCAGTTCATCCGTTTCCCTTTTAGCTCCGCATTTTCCTGATTGGCCTTCTCAAGAGCTTCGGCAGTAAGTTTTTGTGGGCATTAGAGGTCTCCACCCGCTTCGTCATAGCAGCCACTTCACTCTGAGATTCATGAACTTCATTCTTCAAGGATTCATTCTCTGCCAGAACAGACGCAAGCTTTACAGACCCTTCAGCCTCTTTTTCCTTAAGGGCTTCAACCTCTGTCTTGGCCTTAGTGGCCAACTCTTCAGCTTGCGAGGCTCTCTACACAAATTCTCTATTTTTCTCTGGAGCATCTTGAAGAGAGCCTCCGTCTCAATGGCCATACCAAATGACCTGGTGGCCTGAGCCACCATGGTAGATACGACATCCACGGTGTCGCTCGTTTCGTCGAAGTTCCTTCATTCGTCGATCTAAAACTTGTGGAAAGTCGTTATAGCAGTCTGGGTTTCAAGAGGTAGTGAAGCAAGGACCTGAGGCTCAAGGTCGGTAGACTACTTGGATAGAGGCCCTTTTTCGGGGTTAGCGAAACCGCTGGAGGCCTTAATCTTCTTGGCAGGCTCCTGCCTTAGAGGTTCCACAACAGCAAGGCGTTTCTGCCCCCCCCACTGGCGGCAGCAATTGAGGCCGCCAATAACTTCTCCCCAACAAGAGCAGATGTGCCTTTCACCCCTTTATCTGCCTTCTCCCAGCAGATGTGCCTTTCACCCCTTTTCTGCCAGAGGTAGAAGTGGCAGCCAAAATTGTAGCCATATCGGGGGTGGGGAGCTTTCTCTTATCAAAGTTTTCTGCAGAAGGTGCAGGCCAAGGTCAGAAGTGTGAAATAACACACAAACATACGCTATAGTGGAGGCATCGATAAGAATCCCCTACCTCTGGAAGCCATCAAACTCAAATTTTCGTAGAATCGTTGGGGAACGATCAAGTTATCAAAGTGTCAGATCTAAGATGGCCGTCTATATATATCTGATAAGACCTCCCAGTGCCCCTTGTCAATCTCGAAACGTTCTACGACTCCTGAAAGAACGACAAAAATTGAGTCAGTTAAAGGGTATCAGCCAATAATAGTAGAAAGAAGCTGTAAAATGACACTCACTGGGTTCGAAGTATGAGGTTGGAACTTTGACGAAGGGAACAGTATCATCCTCACACTCCTGCCACTTCTCCCGGACCCAGAACCAGGTCTCTTTCCAACCTTTAATGGACGAAGACAGACTCGTTACTAAAGGGGCGTGCCCCCCAAGGGCACATGGAATACCAACCCTTGGAGTCCCCTTTGCCTAGCTACATAGGTTGGAAAAAGGTCTGAAAAACGTAAAGGGGCATATCCACGCCCAAAGAGGTCTGCTTCCAGAGGATGTATGACCCAACCAATTGAGCCCAGGCATTCGGAGAAAGTTGGGTGGGGGCCAGTCCATATAACCTAAGGACAGCTCGAAAGAAGGGATGGATCGGAACGCGAAACCTGATTTAGACAGGAATTCACTAACGACAACGTATCCCTACCTCGGATGGCAAGGTCGTTCGTTTGGGTAAGGGGATAAAAGCTCGATGTTATAAGGAATCCTATATTTCACCCTAAGTTCAGCTAGTTTGGTTGGAGTAGCGTTCGGAGGAACTTTGGCTATCCTCCAAGCCATCCCATCATCCTCACTTTCAGACCCTCTCCCAGATGTAGTTGTACCCCGCCAACTTTAAAAGCCCTAGTAAGTTCGACAGTAGGGGTAACCCGGATTCCCATCTTACCCGCCAGCCTGTACACCCCCGCATTGCCCTCAGAAGAAGATGAAGATGAAGAAGCCATTAATAAGAAAAATGGAATCTCACAACACTTACAGGATTTCCTAGGAAAGTGAAGGTGACGGATGCGAATACGAAGACTTCAGCAAATCTTCCGAAAGTTTGAAAGTAGCTCCGACGAATAGGTAAAAGCGCGCAAGAAACTCAAAAAACACAGTATCGTTAAAGAAGACGAAGGCTTATAAGTGAGTTCGTACGGAAGAAAGGAAAATAATTCTTCTCAAAGGCAATTTCCTTTTATAAAGCACAAAGATTTAAACCTAGCCGTCGGATTAGAATTCGATCCGTCTAAGCGTACTTCAAAAAGTTAAGATCAGAGCCACCCATTGCCTCAGACGTTTCGAATTCAAGGGTCTAGATTACGGCGTCAGATGTATGCGCTTTACCACGTCTGGAAAAGAAAAGGGAAGAGAAGAGACAATCATGATTACGCATTAAATGCGGCGGCAGTAGCGTGTATCGAGAACCGCACCATCATGATTGTTTTACCTTGGAAAGGGCCAACAGCATCAAATCATTGAAGCACCATACTTAAGAATCCTTCGTGTTTCACAAAGATAGAACAAAATAATGATAACGGATTCCAAGCCAAAGCTACTCTTTCAGAACGCCTCCAACTTCAGTTATGAACTTCGGCTACGTCACTCACCCCAAACATGGGGAACAAAGCCTGTAAACAAGCGAACCTGATCGATTGGCATCAGGAACACACAAGGACTTCCAAAGGCGAGCCACCTCAGAAGGATAGAACCGACCACTCTCAAAAGATCACCCGGCATCAGAAAGCCATGCACCACTTGGGGGACTATTGTTACCCCCCAAAATTAGAAGCTCCAAATCGCCACTCCACATGGGCTACCACGTAAACAACATGGCCACGTAGGCAGCCACAAGAAAATTTATACTATTCTGGCTGACATGGTAGTCGTTGGATTAGATCGACGTGGCGACATCTCCTAGACCGAAGCTTCACATCACTGCCCACTTGTTACAATTAATGTTTGACAAAGGGTCAGTCGTCCTACCCAGAATAGCCTGACACGGATTTATTGCATGTCTCGTCAATCACTTCTAAAAGATCTCCAAATTTATTGCAAGAGACAATGTCAGCTTCATGAACCTCGGATGAGTTGAGAGCCTCGGAGAGTTAGTTCCTCAGAATGGACTTCGGCCTTAAGGTGCAAGGACCTTTGTTTTAGGCACTTCGACTACCCATTTGGGGAGCCTCGGTTGTACCTCTTCAGGTACCTCAGCTAGACACTTGAAGAGCCTCGGTTCTGTTTTATAAGGAGCATCGGATCAAAGGGACGTCTGTTCACCTGGGCCCGGTTCTTGTGGCTGCCTACGTGGCGATGTTGTTTATGTGGCAGCCCATGTGGAGTGGCGATTTGGAGCTTCTAATTTTGGGGGGTAACACTTTGGATTAGAGTTAGACTCTAATTTAATATTTAATTAAAATTTGATTTTAATTAAATAAACCCGCTAATTAAATGAATTTATTGATTGATTAATTAATTATGCTTATCCTTTTATCTAAATTACTTTATACAATTAATTTGATATTTAATTAAAATTCGATTTTAATTAAATAGTTTTGCCCTTGTGGAATTAGAGTTGGGCTCTAATTTTATATTTAATTAAAATTTGATTTTAATTAAATAAACCCGCTAATTAAATGAATTTATTGATTGATTAATTAATTATGCTTATCCTTTTATCTAAATTACTTTATACAATCATAATTGTTAGAAACTTGAAACATGTTTTCATGTAATATTAGGCCCTTGTTTGAGCTCCATTATTTTGGCAAATAATGCATTTTTGAGTAGTAGATAGATAAAGAATGTATGTTTAAGAAATAAGAAAAAGTTTTGGATTTGCGTGTATTATTATTTTATTGAAAATTGTGTGTTTGAAAAAAGGTGAGCGAAAAATATATTTTGAAAATAATGGAGATTAATCAAGGGATAGATATTATGTAGAAAGCATTTATATGATGAATGTTTATTAATGAATGATTATATATTCGACCATATGGATGTGTTGAGTGATCAGTTTAATTCTTGTTTTATGAGATTGCGAGCTTTTATCTATTTTGGACATACGAGTCCATTATTATTATTATTATTATTATTATGGACCTGCATGCCCAATTCATTTAGGCATACGTACCAACTAGTATATGATACATATAGCAACTAGAGATGAAAGAAGACGAGGAGACCATAGGGATGTCCATGGAGATGGTGTAATGATATTAAGTGAATGCCATACACCCGATCACACGTATTGCTCCAACACATTGCCAAATGCCAATCTGAGAAGAAGTATGTGAATTGATAATAAATTAAAAATGAGTATTTTGTTATAAATTGTAAGTTATCGTGAATGACAATTGTACCCATGCGGCCCTAGATGTTATTACCATATGTATCCATATTCCTTCCCTATAAATATAAGGCTTTGATTCTCATTATAATATACTCACAAGTCTATTGACTTTTATTCTCTCTTCTCTTTTTCTTTCTTTTCACAACACGTTATCAGCATGAAAGCTCAAGTCTAGTGAAGTTAATCAAATGTCAAATATCGCAAAACTTGAGTTTGTTGTACTTGACATATATGGCAAAAACTATTTGTCATGTGTACTCGATGCTGATATTCATCTCGTCTCAAAAGGTTTGGGAGAAACTGATGGCAAACATTACAAAACTTGAGTTTGCTGCACTTGACATATCTGGCAAAAACTATTTCTCATGGGTTCTCGATGCTGATATCCATCTGGTCTCAAAAGATTAGGGAGAGACAATAAAAGAAGGAAACAAAGAATCCCTGCAGGATCATGCAAAAAGTACTCTTCCTTCGTCATCATCTTCATGATGAATTGAAAATTGAATATCTCACTGAGAAAGATTCACATGTTCTTTGAAAAAAATTAACAAAGATTTGATCATCAGATAACTATAATCCTCCCCAAAATCTGCTATGAGTGGATGTATCTTCGTTTGCAAGATTTCAAAATTGACATTATGTGGAGAAAAAAATCACTGATGAAAATATGTTGGAGAAAGATTTTTCCACCTTTCACGCCTCGAATATGCTTTTTCAGCAGCAATATCGTGAGCGTAGTTTCAAAAGGGACTCAGAACTCATATCTTGTCTGCTTGTGGCTGAACAAAATAATGAACTGCTAATGAAAAATCATGGGTTACGTCCAACTGATTCTGTACCATTGTCTGAAACAAATGGTACTACATTGCTTGAAGCAAATACAATATCAAGACAAGGACCTCGACGTGGATATGGATTTGGATGTAGACGCAAACATGCACGTGGAATAAATTACGGACAAAATAATCAATAAAATTATCAGCAACAAGACAATAATTTCAAA